>JARVKI010000153.1:0-64272 GCA_036674765.1 Seiridium cupressi
ATTTTAATTTAATAATATATATTTTTTTAATTTAATTTAATAAATGCTTTTATTATATTTAATTAATTTAAAATTTTATTTATTAATAATAATAAAACGCGGTTTTTATATATAATTTAATTAAACGTTTTATAATTAATATAAAAGTAAAATTAATATTTTTTTAATATAAATAAAATAAAAAAGTTTATAAAATTAATTAATAATTTAATTTATTTTTTAACTTTTATTTTTAATAAATATTTATATAAAACTTTTAATTTTTTAAAAAATAATAAATATAATAATTTTTATATTAATATAATTTTATTTTTAAACTTTATATAATATTTTAATTTAAAATTAATAAAAAATTATTTTATAGTTTTTTTAAATATAATATTTTAAAAATTTATATAAATATTTAATAAATAAAGTTTTACCGGTTCGTTTTTACGTTTTTTTTTATTTATAAATAAAAAATAAAAATAAATAATTATTATTATAACGATTTTAATTTATTAAAACTTTTTAAATAAAGTATTTACGTAAAATAACGTTTTAAAATTAAAAAACGTTATTTTTTTCATTTTTTATAATATTATAAAATCCGTTTTTTAAATTATAAAATTTTTAAAATAAAAAAAAATTATATATTATTTATAATTATAAAATACTATAATTAACTTTTTATTATTTTATTATTATTTATAATTTTTATTAATAATTTATATATTTTTAACGTTTTAAAAAAAGTTAATTATTAATATTTATTAATTTTTTTTTAATTTATATATATTATATTTATATAATAATAATAAAAAGATTAATTACGTTTTTATTAACTTTTAAATCGATTAAAATATAAATATAATATTATCGTTTTTTTAATTAAATATATATATTTATTAATATTTACGATTTTAACCCGTATTTTTAATTATTTTATTATATAATAAACTTTTAATTCGCTTTTAATATAATTAAATAATAAATTATTAAATAACCTTTTTATTTATATTTTTTATATAATTAATTAAGGTAAATAAAAGAATAATAATTAATTTTTTTATATATATATAATATATTTTAATTATTAATTATATATAATTAATAAAAATATACTTTTTTTAATTTATATTAAAAAAATATTAATAAAGTTAATCGTTTATAATATTTTTTTAATATAAATTCGCTTTTTATTTTATACGTTATCGTTTTTTTACATATTATTAAATTAATTATTTTATATAAAGTATTTTTATTATATATAATTAACTTTTTTATATTTATAATAACGTAAAAAGCGTAATTTTTACGCTTTATTTAAGGATTATTTTGCTAAAAAAGTATTTATATTTTTTAACTTTTTTCTTATAATTTTAATCTTTTACACGGCGTTTATTAATATTTAATAATTATTAAAAAACTTTAATTATATATAAATTTTATATTTAATTTTAAGTTTAAACTTATTTAATAAATTATTAAAACGGTATTTATCCAGGACGTTATAACCGTATTTAAACTTTATATTTTCGTATTATTTAATAAAAATCGTAATTAATTCGTTTATCTTTTAATAAATAATAATAAACGTTATAAACGTTTATATTACGCGTAATATAAAATTAAATAATTATTTTTTTAAAAAAGTTTAAAATTCGTTTTAAATAAAAGTAAAAAGGTTAATATTTAATTTTTTACGTTTTAACGTATAATTTATTTAATTTTATTTAAGGTTATTTTTTAAATAACGTATAACGTACGCTATTTTATTAACGTTATTATAAAAAAGTTATATTTACGTTTTAAATTAGATTTCGTAATTGTAAAAAAAATACGTAACTCGAAAATAAATTTACTTTAATATAATAAAGTTAAAGCGTTAATATAACGTTAAAATAACGTATTCGCGTGGTTTATAAAAGTATTTTTAATATTATTAAATTATATTAATACTTTTATTTAATTAAGTTTTTAAATAATAAGTTTATAATAAAATTTATAATTTTAAAATTAATTAAATTACGTTTTTTTAACTTTTATAACTCGTTATTATTTTTTAAACTTAATTAAAATATTTAATTCGTTTTCTTTTTTTATAAAATATTAAATTATAAAATATTAATAACGTAAAAATTAATTTAATATAATATTTAAATTTATAAAAGGTTAAATTTATTTATAAATTTTTAATTAATTTAAAAATTAACGTTTATACGGCGTTTTTATATAATAATTATTTTATATTTAACGGTTTATTTTATAAAGAAAAAGATTAAAATATTAAATAAATTATATAATAAAATAAAAAGCTATAAAAATAATAATAATTTTTAAATAAATAAAATATAAATTAATTTTTACCTTTTAATTAATATAAATTACCGCTTTTTAATATTTATAACGTAAGCGTTAAATTAGCGCCGCACTTTTACGGCGCTATTTTAACGCTATTTTAGCGTTACGTTAGCGCTATATCGGTATTATATTAATCCCTTCGGCCCGAGTCTTATCCCTTATTAGTGGTTTCACGCTATCTATGCGCTGCGTCAGCGCAGCTGCTGCATTCGCGTCTGACAGTATGCCATCTTGGTGATGAGTATAACACGAAGATACATACTGTGTTCCCCGGAACTGAAGCACTGTGGGAATGCCGGATAAGCAATTGACGTCTGGAAACGACACCGGGGACAATGAATGCCGTCGCTGAAGTGATCATTTCTCGCTTCTGCTTTGTCGAACGCATGTGGTGCCAGGAGAAATGAGCTTTACACCGCCAGCATCAACATTGCTCAGCGTCATGAGTTTGATTTTGAGGGGAGCACTATACTTTTCTAATCTGGACTTGATTATTGACCTCGACCAGGTGACAATTGGTCTGAGTATACTGTCGAAAGTCTCCTTAACAGGACGAGATCAGCAAGGCAATTAATCTGCAAGCCTATGTGGCCCATCTGAGATAGTTCGCGGTAAATTGCCCGCCCGACGAGAAAACGGAGAAGTCCCGATTCACGGAAGATGGCCTGCAAGGCAGATTTCAAATCGGAGCACATTGTGAGTGCTATCGACGACCTACGCTGCCGCTCTTTCCCATGTCTATAAAAGTCAGTATCACATCATAGACTTTGTTGGAGGCTTCTCGAACACATGGGAATTTCGTTGCGGATTGCCTTCGAACTGATACCTCATATAGTCAATATTCGGGCTTCATCCATGAGCAGAATACCTATTGGACTTTAGCCTAAACTCGCATATGCCAGGTGTTCTCAATGGGACCCCACTCTTGGGCGCTTTGGGGCACACCCGGGTCTTCGCTTGCGCCTGTTATGAAAACTTGTTTGACATGAATTTATCCCTAGGCCAACTAGGTTGATCCGATTTGATTTTTCCCATCGATACATGGCAGAAACTGCAGGCTTTCCTGCTCGAGTGGCTTACGGCCGTCCATCATGTTCTGTCGCGGCGTTGTACAGAGTGTTCCAGTCTTTACATTCGCGCTGAATCATGCCATCAATGATTCCATTCCCTTGGAAAGTTATACTTGGAGGCTCGATGGTCGCATCTGCGTTGCAAAGGATTGCCTGGTGTTGTGATAAGTAGACGTGGGACCACGAGTGAAGCCGCGGACTTACCTGGCGCAAGTAATCAAAGCAATGAAGCCAGTGATCATCGTGTGCTAGTGGATCATGAAGCCCATGAGATCCGCGCTTTTCAGCGTGGCCATGCGGTCCTGGCTTCTCCGCAGCCGCGAGCCTCTCTGTCATGTCCTGAACAGCATCTCTCATCATCCCTAAACAGTGGAGTTGATGGAACATGGAGATGCCATGCTTGCGGTTCACGCCGTTCTTGTCGGGTCTCAAGATGAAACCGCCGTTAGGTGGCAAGAGATCTGCCCATAATGAGTCAAAGTCGTGGCTCAAACTCATGTAATCGTCGTGCTCCGAGAATTTCATCTGGCGAGTGCCTGTGTTCGGCAACTTTTTCCCCACGCTGCCCGGCGTTGTCGTACCTTTCCCAAAGAAGGCTAGTACCGGATCAAGGGCATCGTAGAGGCTGATGGCGACGATCAGCGGAAACACCAGTAGAATTAATACGAACAGCCATATTGTTTTCGTTCTCCTGGTGGCTGAGGAATACCAAATGTTAGACATCGGGCCGCAGTCAATCGCCAAGTTGTGTGTGATGAAGGATAGCTGTTGTTTTTGGGGTGCTAGAGAAAAATCGCCTCGGTTTGGTCCTATGGGGCTGCCCTACCTTAAAGGCGCCTTTTCACGCTAGGCGTATTTGAGTACCACCTTCCCCTTCTGTGCTGTCCACAAGGGAGACGATTGGCCACTACCAGCATGGGCCCCGCTTGAACAATTCCACCTGCACCCTACAGAAGCAGGAGCGATGTGGTCTTTGATTGATGTGAGATAAGGAGATTTTAAGCCACGTGGTACGCTCTCAACTCACTATAACCGCCCAAAGTCACACGCAAATGACAATCACGGTTTCAGGCACGAACGGGAACTAAGGCCGTGTCACGGTGCGACCGAGTCGGTCGTGTATGGCTGACTGCTGGCTCCCTCCCGGATCACTGCCACGCTCTGGCCTGTCACCAGATGCTTCAGCCGCCGATGTCTGTACACAGGCGTCGCATGGTGGCGTTGGAGTCCTCAACTGATCAGTTCTTGAACCCCCCACCTTGCATACCGTTACAAGTATGACTGCATGGTAACAAATATTTTTATCGTCCACGTAGTGCCAATTAAACAGGTCGGGCATAGCAGGGAAGAAAGAAGGCAAGGAGCGTGAGGCCATTGGCATGGATGTTCCCAGGCTTGTAGATTGGGGCCCGTGGAATACACCGAGGTGAACATTTGACGTCTGTAAACTCGGAGCCAAACGTGTGCTAGAAATAACATTTGGTATCTAACTAAAAACTGGCTCGGAAGGTTCTGGAGGAGCTAGAAACACTATTTGAGACGTATAGAAAGCATAAGTTGATAATTCCAAGTCCGTGGTCTAAGTCCACTTCAAAGTATAGCCCCCCAAATAGAAAATACTTCAAAAGGTTCCATATTTCAATGTCAAAGCTTGAAAGGATGGCAAGTCTAGGCAACCGCCCAGCTCATATCTCACCAATATCTCAACCATACTCCCACTGCGGTGCATTGCTGCTGGTCCACGTACCCAGCAATAAGGCAAGGAGTAGGGTGGTGGGAAGGAAGCGGAATATGATCCCTTGTACGTCCGATCCCATCAAGCTTCCAATAATCACTCCCAGGATCCCACCTCCCACGAGCCACTTGTCCTGATGCGGATCATTTATGTGTCGGTAGTAATAAGATCCAACAGCTATCCCATAGAGACTGATGGTGCTAATTACCACGCTTACTAGAGGAATTGGTGGCAGCTTGCCAGTGAGATCTATCAGAAATGCACCCTAACCTATATGTCAGTCCATATGTAGCACTTATATCATTTAATTCTCTTGGCTGATGTGTAAGAATTTACTTACTATACCACTTATTTGGGAATTCCCGCTTCCGCTGCCTGAGTGTCGTTTGAAATCAAAGTGATACATCATCACTGCCGAGGCGGACGCACAAAATATTGTGAGCACGTCGATTACATAGTAATAAGATGTATCTCGTTGCTTTTCTTCCATGGCTGAATCGGTTTGATTCCATACGCACTTTCCCAACCGACATGCCCGCTCCATTTCGACGGGCATTATCTCCCCGTGCCTCCTACTCGTGTTCTCGATGATGCAAGGAATGATCCTGCGCCTGAAATCTTGGTGATGAAGCTCAAGCAGCGAACCGCATCGAGGGGTATCTCTATCGTGAGATTAGAAGGGTAAGCGAGAGGACCCCGTAGGCAATTTCTGTAGGGTGCTATTACGATCAACCAACGTCGACCTGCGGCTGGTCGGCGATATAGATGTGTGTGAGTGGTGGTGACTTCTGGGTCGTAACCAGGCTGTACGATTAGAGCGTTAGCGATCACGATCTCCCCTCAATACTTTTGAAAGGTGAATCCTCCTCGTGTTACCTACCAAGTATATCACTGATTTGCTCAACTTGGATTTCAATTGGTGTGCTGATCCAGCCAGTGGCGTCTGTCTTGCACCCGTTTTGTAGGTCAGTGGGAGATTCGCTCCTTCGCCTCAATGTTGAGCGTTCGATGATGCCTTGTGGGTAACCTCAAGACGTGAAATGACCGTCCTTGGAAGGCTACGTGTGCGGCAACTTGCGTATCATAAGAGAGGGGTTCTGAGGCTTTTACAAAGTCGGTTGATATAGCACCGCCCACGGCGACCTGAGCTTCTTGGGCATATGTGGAGATATCTTTCACGAACGCCAGTGGAAGTGGCGGCTATTTTTGGGCTTTCGGGTTGAAAGCTATCTTTCTGACCACAATGACAGTCAAAGAAGTGAGTCAATAACCAATAAATTTCCTCCACGACCTAAGCAGATTCCACGAACTGGCGGGTATGAGCATGAAATAGAGGCTTGTGAAGGACAATGATCCCGTGGCTATTGAACCCGTGACCGTGACCGTGGGGCTTAGACTTCCAGAGGCTTTTCAGCAAACAAACCAGTCAGTAGCACAGGCTTTTGGACTACGTAAGAACTTCCACAAGATGTCGATTCCCAGTGAGTTGAGCGACTATCTCCTATCAATGATTGGTTACCATTTGGCTGGCAAGTTTACTTTGATCAAACGTTCATACGCGACTGTCGCACACGGCTGTCAAACTCGACTCAAGGCAATGTCTCCCGCCGCGCTTCTAGTAGACCGGATTTTGACCAACCTGAACTTCCCAGAAAGTTAGTGACAACAAGAACCACAGGATTACCAAGCACGTACACTTGCAGCAGAAGAGAGAAAAGGCAATTCTTACTCATCAGAATATAGCATAAGTTTCTAAAGTCGTTGGCGGCCTTGCGACCCCCGAAAGCATGACATCATGGAGCCTTGTTACTGAGCACGGGAACGTTTTACACTCATACCGCTTCAGGACCCTAGAAAATACACATATATTCTCCTGTAGGTTCTAAACACTGTGGCTGAATTCCACTGACCTCTCTGCAGGCGACGCCGATACAATGCGACAGGTACGTGGTAACGAATGTCATACCTCTTTGGTTGATGTTATCAACTGCTTCTGCAGAGCAAGAGACGGTCTCGGCGATATCAAGTCCGGCCCGGCGATCCGTGCTACATGTGACACTCATCACCAAGAGAGCTGCACAGGAATGCCTAGGGGCTGCGAGAGTGCCTACTCTACTTCTCCCGACCTGAACGGGATTGTAGGCAAATTGGCCCCACTCTTAACAGCCAACAGCCTCTTCACAAACGACGATAGCCCTCATACCTTACCTGTTGTTCGAAGGGCTCTGGATCAGGAATGCCTCGCTCCATCGGTCTTCGGCCATGACGGGAATGCCGATCGCGAGCATCGTGTTCCTAACCGCTACGTCAACTCCAAGGAGGGAACGCCCCAGCACCATGAGTCTGGGTGACGGCGTTCTCTCTGCAAGTTTTGTCAAGGATCTGCACGTGACGGACTACTTGAATGGTCATTTACATGATCTCAACCGTCCGTGGCTCGCCGATGATCTTCGGGAAGACCCAAATTCACTCAGATACTATAGTCGAAAGAGCAGTGATCTCCAACCAAGAACACCACAAATGGTAATCTTCATCCTGGCTGCCGTCATCTTCTTCGTGCCCCTCGTTGCGGCATCGCTCCAAATGGAATTGGTTCTGCGGATATCGGCTGGTGTTGGCTCGTGCGGAACTGCTGTGGCGGTCATCCCGCTCCGTACGAGGCCAGATGTGGCTAGCACGTGGTGGATAATGTGAGTACAAGTTACAGCACAATTAACTAAGTGTGAATGATGGAGGTTGCTCAAGGATATATTATTGCATTGGCCAGTGGACGATGCAACATACGTTGTAATCAGATCTATGGCCTCGATATCGCCGCTGTTTTTGGTGCTTAATTTCCTTGATCTTGACTTCGTATCATAATTCAGCCTGACACTAACTTTGTATCTAGTATGTATGGCGTATGGTTAGTCACGTTCTCCACATACTTGACACTGAACCTTTGGCGCTTTCCCAGCCAGATGAGGGCACGCAGAAGGAAGTAAGCCCCCCCCCCCTTTCCCATCTTCTAGCCACCACAAACACGATGATAGTTTGCTAATTTACATTAGGTACCTATTTCACGTGATAACTTTTACCTTGGGATCGATCGCCGTCCTTACCTTTTCCATGGCCCAGAAATCCACCTCAACTACAGCCCCAACCTTAGTCCACGATGGCCCGACTATATATGGACCCCTCTTCGCTACTATATGGACTTATGCCACGTCCCTCTGGGTGTCTCCTGATGGCAACGATGCAGAAGTGTCTACCTATATTAGTAGCCCTGTCGCGCTAGAATCGCTGTCACCAGTCTAGACGACTTGCCTACGTCAATACCCCGACTCTAATTATTTATAGTTCGGGGAGAATATTACACGGACGCTACCTATTTAGAGCAGGAGAAGGACAATTTGAAACACAAAGCTGGATTCCATATTTCATACATATCAGTCTAGTCATTCACTGTTTACATGTGTTTTGTGATGTTTTACGACATAACAGCGCCGGGCGTTGGTTGGCTATTGTGGAGCTTGGCGGCCAGATTTCTTATACCTGAAACGGGTGCTTTCTTGTTTTTGTAGTGCGAGCTCAGAACATCGATATACCAATCACTTTGATACGTTGCGTGGAAGTCCTCGCTAAACCATAAATGAAGACGTATCTATCCTATGTAGATAGGTAGGGTCGCTGGCCACAGGTTATGAATTGAATTCTCTCGAGTTCAAGAAATGAAAGCAGAACAACGCTCAAATGGACTTCATACGATAGGCTGCTCTAAGAATAACGCGGCAGATGATAGTAGACAATGACGGCTCCCTACACAGGTATACAATCTCAATTGAGCAGGCCATCCAGCAGTGCTAACAGAGCTGCTGCTGCTACGTAGTATAATCTGCACTAGTCTGTATAGTTAGTAAATATCTAGCTACTGTGCTCGATGATAACACATGCCTGTCCATGTCCATGGTGCCTCTTAGGTTCAGACACGCCACCGTTTCACTTGGTCCTACCAATGCAAGCGAAGTATTCACGGAAATCACGTGCTTCGATAGCCAAGACTCCCTCGCCATCGAGTAGGGAAGCCGGAGGCCAGAATGATGGCTCCACTCGATCAATCAGTCCCGGGTAGCTCGTTAAGCCCCTCGGCTCTGTCACGCCCCATGGGTTTCGAACAATGATATACTGACGGTCGCCGTAGTTACTCCAGCCGAGGACCGAGTAAGCATGATTCGCTACAAGATTTGAGCCACGGAACATGTTACCCGAAGCGTAAGTAAAAGCGCACATGGGGCTGATCGTCTTGAAGTTGACAGAATAGTAGCGGACAAGCCCGATGACGTCGTCGTGGTTCTCGGTAATGTAGTACTGTGGCTCGCGTCCATCTATCTGAGCCATTGCCTTGATGGGATCACCATGGGCGGTCTGTGTGATATCAGGGCGGTCCGAATCCGATCGCGTGATCCACATGGCGAAGGCCTTTTCGTACAAGGCAGGCCAATAATCGGTCCCACCGGCAGCGCGGCAGTAGACCGGCTCATTGCTGGTTTTGTTGATCGGGACCTCGTAATCAACTTCCACAATGCGGGTTTCGGCATTATTACGGCCGCCTTTATCGAAGAACTTGATGAGATGGCGAAGGGGTTGGAGGTTCCCCTCGCTGTCGCGGATGGGCTTCAGTCCATCCCCGCGGAATACTTGATGGATTATCGTGGGATCGGACCAAAAGGCAGAGAATACAGCTGCGACGAACCAGGAGTTGCTCGTCGCTCCTTGAACAGGGCCGTTGTAACGCCTGACGTGAGCCGAGTCCGCAAAGACGTTCATGCCGTTGTAATCATGCGGTCCCAGTTGCAGCCGGTTATTGAAATCCGAAGTGAGACTGTAAGTGGAGTTTTTGGAGACCGCTTCGTCAATGAAGCGCCAAGCACAGTTCGGCGGCACCCCGTAACTTCTTTCGTCTTCCACTCGGAAGGGGCTCGCCAGCTCGTTGAGTGTTCTGGTGATGTTCCGGTTGGAGAGATTTCGAGGGATAGAATCAGGATCAAGCACGATATGGAGTTTCCCATTCTGTAGGCGAGCCAGTTTGACTTTGGTCTGATTGAAGTCTTTTAGACCAATATCCTTTAGGTCTCCCAGCTTTTGCACTCTTGAAAGATTGGGTGCGACAAGGTCTTGCTCCCGAAAGATTCTAATGTCTTGACGCTTGAGCTCCTCAGCTCGACGCTCTTTTTCATTGAGCGCGAGACCGATATATAGCACCGAGTTGTATTTCATATCGAAGAGCTCATCGTAGTCGGTCTGCAAAATGTCGGAGATTACCCGTGTAACGTTGGTAGAGCTATGGTTCAGTTTGTGACCAAGCACTGCCTCGACCAAAGCATAGGGGTTGATGGCACCAACATTGATCTCAGAGTCCTCAGGCGGGTGATCTGGCCGGGGCTCCTTGCCAATAGCAGAATAATGGGTAAAATCCGAGAGATCATCATAGTCTTCAGTGGAGGCGCGAGAGAAGCCCTCAGACGCGGGTGCGTCCCGGTCAATTTTGTCCCGGTGGAGAGCTCCGAAAAAGGTATACAGGTCGACGTGGCCCGGCTGGCTAGTAGACGAAGTGTCTTTGCTATGCATTTTGGGAATGAAGGAAGTTGCCGGGGTGCTGAGAGATTTTAGAAAGTCGTAAGTTGTAATTAGTGGCCAGTGTAGACTGATACTTTGAAGTTCATGTAAGGACAAACTAATTATATACCCAATAAGATACTTGTCTCCGTCTCTCGTAGACAGTAGCGAGTGTCGTAGCTTCCATGGCGTCAGAAAACCACTAGCACGTAACGAGGTGACTGCATACTACACTATTTCTCCTTCAACGGGGGGTGTGGGCCTATCCCCCGATGAAGGTTGATGCTCCTCAGGCTAGGGAAACCCCCCACTCCTTAGTCAATTCACCACTCTGCCCGGGGACGAACTTCGCTTGCATATATGTCGACAGGGGAAGAAACCGAGAAATCGCGGGCTTACTGCCACGTCATGGTACATATGGTACTTGTGGGACAGAGTAATTACCGCCATGAATCCTTCCGTGCATTGTAGCGGCAACAACAGTGGAGCGCGTTCTTTCGTGTCCCAGCTGTTGCGCAGCATTAGTATCGCGCAAAACCGCGCCAGCCTTCAACCAGGTATCATGTTACCTATCCCGTCCCAGTTACATGAGCTCCAAACTTTGATTCCTTAAAGTGGACAACTGGTTCGTATTGATCTACTCCACTACGGGCTTTGCCCTGAACAAGGAAAGGATGAACACCACCCTGGAATGCGTGGAAGTTATGAACAGCCAGGGCAAAGGACGGAGTTGCAAGGTCGCGATTTTTCAAAACTAATGCATTCTTTTCAGACTGACGGCTATTGAGTTGGCGGCTGACTGCACTAATTCTATAATTAATCTGGGTGCTCGCGGCACGAGCCGAAGCATTGACGCTAGGTTTGATAAAGTAGGTGGGCTAATTAGCATTTCTGCGCCAGCGGTCTGAATGGGTTATCGAACCGAGGGTAACAAAAGCTCATACGATTGTCTGGATACATGATATATCATCTAGTTAGGTTGAAGTCTGATATAGGTATAATACGATGTGGAGGTTGCGATGGTTACCAGGCGGGGACAGTCGTATTTGACAAATACGACACTCCCCCTCTTTTCCAGCCTGGCGGTGATGTAGGAACATGTATTTATATTGTACTACATTCGAGCACTACGAGAAATGACACCCCGATGGTACAACTGAGGAACTATTGCTTTCTAGTAGCACACCGCCCTATAGTTCTAACAAATGGAAACACGTGTACACTCTGTGTCCAGGTTACACACTTGATTATAGACGAGTCAATTTGGTATTTAAGACTGATGATATATTGATGTTTTGACTACTGTCCATATTTCACTGGCCTTGGTTGATCTTTTGGAAAGGCCATTTGTTCATCCTCGCATAGTATAATTAGATAGAGAATTGAAGCCCACATTTACATCTTTGTTCATTCATTTTACAAAAGCTTTTTAACCTATTAATGATTTGACTTTTATGTTTCCGATCTCAAATTTCCTGTAGGCATGCATCATTCCTTGAAGCTCAATTTAGATACAATAGATTATGATTAGCAACCAAGGCTGATGTGACGCTCCTTGGCAACCAGCGGCAAGAAATTATCCCTCGGCAAGCTATTTGTGTACTAACCTAATTTAATCCTGTAGTCCATGTCGTTACACTTGATGGAAGTCGATTGGATCCTTTGAGAAATAGATACCATCATCTTAATAAGAATTCTTACAGCCTCACTCAGGCTTACGTAGCCTAGATGGACCGTATTGCATTTTGAGACTAGGTGAAGAGATCTACCGAGTTGGACGGACAAAGAATAGCCACAATCGGACACAAGGATAATATGGTATGATGTGGATTATTATTGACCAATTTCCCTTTTTGAACATGAGTGCTTAGATGCTCCCTGAACTCGAGGACTTTAAGAGAGTATACTCGGGGTCCCATCTGGGAACAGTGATGTTAGAGTTGTCGAGGATCGAAAGCAACGTTTAATGCAAGGTGAAAAAGAACAAATGGACTATATAGTGACACATTCGCCGCGCATACGTCTGCCCTCGCGAGCAGCACACTTGCGAAGCTTGAAAACGTGCCGCCCTCTTCATAATCAGTTGCCGGGTTCGATTGGGGCAATAAACCCTTGAAAATCAAGACATACAATGTGGGCACTCTGCTGTCACGTTTCTGGATTCTGGCTTGTTGAGAAGAGGAATTTCACGAATGCCCGCTTCCAGCGTCATCATGGAGCTGCTCCACAATCAATCAGCGCGGCCGATCTGATCCCGCAAGGTTCCTTCCGGTCTGTGAGGGGAGTATGGTCATAATTTCCAATGCACTCGTGTGTTCGCCATCTTGCAGCTCGACGACAGCTCTTACAGCAGGTGAGTCATTCACCGGGAAACGATGGCTCCACAGGGGAAAGGGCGGGGATGATCATCCAAGCAGACCGGGTGCTAGGGAAGTGCCAGCCGAATGTCCAACTAACTTCGGTGTCTCTGGCACGCTCCATACTAGGCCACAAGAGGCGGTGCTAAGCTTTCCTCATCCCAGCATGGCCTGCCTTCCTGCATTGGTTGTTGGAAACAGCTGAGCTTTAGAAGTGTGATCGGCTGCTTTAGAGTCATACTGAAATTTTCCGCGTTGAATAGGCAAGTAGTTCCCCGAGTGAAAAGGTACGTACCGATCGGCTTCCAAGCACGTATCGCAGGGGGGAGCTCGCGCAATCCCCGCTGCCGAATCGGCCTAAAAGTACGCGGAGCTCCCGCGACAGCTGATTTCCCCGTTCGCTTGTGTTCAAAGCTACATGTACCTTCAGCTACATTCAATTATACCGTCGTCTGCGCTACGAGAACCGTCCCATTGCTTCACTTCACGTATCCATTCTGCGCTCCGAGCACCATTTAGCCACTATGGACAGCGTCAAGGCCTCCGAGCCTCCTCTGGTGCACACTGGACCTTCAGCAGAGCCCCCCGCCACGATCAATCCTCCTAGTGACAGCACTGTTGCACCGCTCGACCTTGAGGAAGGCCCCAAGGATCGCACAAAGCTGCGTCTTATAATTATATTGACCGCGCTCTACGTAATCATTCCCACCCTTTCAATGTCTAGCAACCAAACCCCTTGCTAACAATGCTTGGCAGCTCGCCCTATTCCTATCTGCGCTCGATACCACTATTATTGCTCAATCGATCCCGACAATATGCAACGATCTGGGATCCGCTGCGGGCTACGTCTGGATAGGCGGCGCCTACCTGCTGGCCAACGCTGCCACGGGTCCAATCTGGGCGAAATGCAGCGACATTTGGGGCCGTAAGATCATACACCTCGCGGCAGTCACGTGGTTTGCACTCGCCAGTATAATTGCAGCGCTGAGTATCAATATGCCTATGCTAATAGCCGGACGAGCGCTGCAAGGCGTCGCTAGTGGCGGTTTGATACAATTGTCCATGATCATCATGTCAGATCTCTTTAGTGTACGCGAGCGATCACTATATATGGGCTTTTCGGGCTTTGTGTGGGCTTTGGCGGGATCAGCTGGACCCCTTATCGGTGGAGCCTTTACGCAGGCCGTCACCTGGCGCTGGTGTTTCTGGATTAATGTCCCTATATGTGGTCTTACGTTCGGCCTTTCCCTCATTTTCCTCGACGTCAGCAACCCGCGCACCAAGTTGAGCAATGGACTTAGGGCAGTCGATTGGTTCGGATCCCTTTCCATTCTTGCCATCACAACTCTAGTTCTCCTCGGGTTGGATTTCGGCGGCGATATCTTCCCTTGGAGTAGCCCGAAGGTCATCTGCCTGATTGTGTTCGGGTTAGTGATGATCGGCTTTTTCCTCTTCAACGAGCAACGACTAGCCAAATATCCCTTGATGCCACTAATCGTATTCAAAACCTGGTCAAACAACGCCATTTTTGTCATCGTTTTCGCGCATGGGATGGTCCTCATAGGCATAGAATATTATATGCCCTTGTACTTTCAAAGCGTGCAACAAGCCTCACCGCTCCGTAGTGGTATCTTGCTGCTTCCATTGATAGTAGTGCAGGCCGTTTGCGAGCTTGTGGCGGGGTTCATGATTCATCGCACAGGCCGCTACAGAGAGTTTATATGGGCTGGTGCAGTATCAATGACTCTGGGCACAGGGCTGTACATCATTTTTGGAGCCAACACGTCAATCGCGGTGGTTATCGGATTGGAAATCGTTGGTGCTTTCGGCCCAGCACTGATTTTCCAGGCGCCTGTGGTTGCTATTCAGAATACTGTTAGTCAGCGCGATACTGCGGCAGCCACATCGGCCTTGCTGTTCTCCCGAAGTATTGCAATGTCACTGTCTGTTGTGATTGGTGGCGTGGTTTTCCAAAACAGTATGGATTCTCGGCACTCGTCCCTTGTTGCTGCTGGCCTCAGCAAATCTGTCCTCGATGCCCTATCTGGTAGCCAGGCGGCAGCGAACGTGGGCATCACGCAGACAATCCAGGATCCTTCGCAACGTCAAGCAGTCCTAGAAGCTTTCGCTTGGAGTTTGAGAAATATGTTCATACTATATACCGCCTTGGCAGCTACCACTATAGTAGCCAGTATGTTCATTAAGCACAAGAAGTTGAACGAGGAGCACACGGAGACGAAGACGGGGATACAGCATTTAACAAGAGGGAAGAATGCTAAGGAGTGATTAGAAAAGAAACAAGCATAACCTAACTAGCTCACCATGAAGCGTTGACAATATCCCCTACGCACATGCCTTTGCTCGCCTTGAGCCTACTGTTATAACCTTAATCCCCTTTCTAACGAGTAAGCAAGATTATTTTCCCGAAACCCAATTCTCAATGAATGTTGTTCAACTTCTACTTGAACTAGACTCTGTCTCCTTGTTCTTCCTCCTCCCTCTCCTCCTCCTCCTCCATCTCCTCATTGCCTTGTCCCATCACGTTCCTCCCAACCTCATGACCAAACAGCTGCTCAGGAGTCCCAGCTTCCACCACCTTGCCCTTCTCCATGACAAGAATTATATCAGCGTCTCTGATAGTGTCCAGCCGATGAGCTACTGTTATGACAGTATGTGCAGTGAACTCCTCCCTGATTATGCGTTGCACGAGCGCGTCTGTCCTTTCGTCAACGTTGCTCGTCGCCTCATCCAGTATTAAGATCCGAGATCGATCTTTGAGGAGAAGAGCGCGGGCGAGCCCAAAGAGTTGGAATTGGCCGTGCGATAATAGAACTTCCTTGAGAGGTGTCCCGAGGAGATCCGTTTCCGTCTTTACTGTGAGGGCGGGTGTGAGGACAGTATTTGTGCTAGCGCCGTCAGCGAACAGCGCGGTCCCAGTAGATTCTGCAATATTGCAGGTGCGAGATTTGATGGTGTTCCATAGCTGAACCTTCTCAAGCGCGGCACTTATTGCCGGGTCAGACACGGTGCCTGAGGGATCAATGTTAAGCCGTATACTGTCATTCAGAGTGAATGTATCCTGCGGGATTGCTATTATCCTTGCTCGAATCGTCTCCCGTGGCAGATGACATAGATCAAGGCCGTCGATCGTGATGGAACCTGATTCTAGCTCAATCAAACGTAGCATTGCGAGCATCAAAGTAGATTTTCCGCTAATCGTTCAGGGTTAATATCTTGCGAAATCGCTTTCCGTGGGGCAGGGTGATATACCTTCCAGTACGACCACAAACTCCTACTTTTTGGCCTGGCAAGATATTCATAGAGATGCCCTTTAAAACGATCATCTGAGGACTATATCAAATTAGTTTCTTCCAATGAGAAAGGGACACAGAGGAATGGAAGGCGCACTTGTATGCAGCAACGACTTCCTTGAACTCAATGGCACCTTTATCAGGCCATTCTGGAGATGGCTCCAAAATCTCGCATTGCTTGTCTTCTGGAAGTAGAGTCTCTTGAAGGGTTTTGATGCGGAAGATTGCCCCAAGCGAAGTTTCGAGTTGTGCCCAAGACTGCAAGAAGCGCGTAAGAGTAGTAGAAATAGTCAAAATGATGTTGAGAGCGATGCCAATCTGTCCTCCAGTCGTGGAGGTCTTGAAAGCAACAGCAAGGCCGACTACCAAGACAGCGAGACCTGCTATCAACATGTCAAGCACGAGGGTAAGCCATTGTTGAATAGTGAGCATCATATAGTAGGGCCGTTGGGATATATCCAGGCTCTTAACATTCTGATCGACGGATCGAGGGTTCCAGCCAAAGGCACGAATATGAGAGATGCCTTCGAGCTACATGGTGTTAGTCTTGATCCTGTTCTATTGAGGGGAATAGCCGGGCATACTGTCTCTAGAAAGTTTGAGAGAACCTTTGCCCGCAATTCGATGTCTAGGAGTCGAATCTGGCGAGAGGTATGTAGATACAGCTTCTGCAAGAAGTATAAAACCAAGAAAAATACAGGCATCCCTATGGCTACGAATCCTTGTGTGATGCATAGTAGTACCAATTGGGAAATTACCTTGGAGAACTCTACCGTACAAGTCAGCTGTGGAGTTATTATACGCATCGAACTTTTGTTCTCTTACGCCAGGCAGAGTTCATCAAAGTAAACGGCAAGGAGTGGTCCACATAGACCATATCTTCAGTGAACCTACAGCGCCAGTTAGATGCGGGTTGTGAGAGCGCCCTCGGCCACTTACCGATTCAAGGCTACTCCATTGTCCGTGGTGGCAAAATACGACAAGGGTGCTCTGAATGGTGATGTGAGTAGTTTGCGGAGACGACATATAGGAAGAATAACAAGGGCTTCAAACCTCATAACTGTCTCCAATAATCGATAGTGAAGGACCTCTCCGGCTTTAGGAGCAATGAGGATCAACGTCGACCTGAGCGAAATATTAGTTCCTCGACTAGTCGCGCTGTACAGTGGAGAGACTTACCACAACACAGACCCAGTGGCGATAAACCCCAAGAGGGATGAGAGAGCATACATCCCCGTATACAACCACATATGCGAACCGCCAGCTTCTGACCATGCCCTGAGTATTGATGGTGTGATAGCTGATACAGCTCCGTCTGCAGTATTACAGAAGAAGAAGAAGATCACTACCGGTAGACTAACGCATCTGAAATAATATACTTGGACCAAGTCAGATAAACAAAACAGAAAACCTCGAAGCTCGGGACATACTGTAAACGGAGAGATTGCCAGTTCTCCTGGCATGATCTGATGTATCGGGTCTTGAGAGGGGCAGTGTGCCTGGTAGAATTAAGGGCTTATCGTCGACTGCAGTCTGAGTAGATTGCGAGCTTGACTCCTTGACTTGGAGCTTGGCAACAAACCTAGCAGAAGATTGAATGGCATCCCAACTACCTTGCTCCACGATCTTCGAGTCTGCAAGGACTATGATCGTATCCGCCAGACGTAAATATTGAGCTGATAGGATATTAATAACTGCGCATGTTACTACTCAACTTGCAGGGGGGCTTACTAGAGTGAGTGATAAGAACCACGGTCATCCCCTGTCTGCGGAGAAGGCCCTTGGGTCCGAGTAGCATTTCGACAACTTGCGCCTCTGTCTTTGGGTCTAGCGCGCTGAGTACGTCATCGAGAATGATTATCTCGGGTTTTGAGTATACGGCTCGAGCGAGTGCCTAGCACATATCATGTTAGGCGATCATCGTGAAGCAGAAGACAAAACTAGGCAAACTTACCACTCTTTGTCTCTGTCCGCCGGAAAGTGTAACACCGCGGCTCCCGATAACGTTGAAATCTTTGCCGCTCAGTTGTTCGATATCTTCTTGGAGGCCACATGCGTGGATAACGGTGTGGTACCACTCCTCGTCAATCAATCTTTCGCCACCACAGATCGTCGTCTTGATATTATCGTTTATGAGCCAAGGCTTTTGGGCACAGTAACCAATACGTTTTGTCGAAACAGAGATCGAACCGTAATCGGGAGTAATATCACCAAGTATGGCTCTGGCTAAGGTTGTCTTGCCCGTTCCCACGGCCCCGCAAATTATGCACAGCGAGCCCCTGTTCAGCTGTACACTGATCCTGTCCAAACATATATCGGCTGTCACAGCTGGCCGAATCACCACGTTGTCAAGAATCACTGCTGGAGACTTATCAACAGCAGGTTGGCGGTCCAAGAGGTTTACGTTGGTCTGTCCATTTCCAATTGAACCCGAGGGACGCGAATTCGGCGTCAGCAAAATACGTTTGTCGTCTCGAGATGGTTCGAGTAGATAATTCTGAACTCTAGTAGCACAACCATAAACTGCGGCGATTTGAGGGAAAAGTCCAAGGAGTATATTGGCGGGCGTTGTTACTAGAGTGATGATGGCGATTGTTGTGAATGCTGTCGTTGGGTCCAACGACTCCTTTCCGCGAAGATAAGCATCTGCGGCGTAGAATGTCAAAGTCACAGCGGGTGCGAGCATCACAATCCCGTTGACTATTGGTGTTAGCAATTGCTTCTTTCAACCGCCGATGGTTGAGGAAATCTTACCCGCTAAGCTGAAGTAGACTACTACCCAACGATAAGGGAGTCCTGTGACTATATCTGCCACTCTGGAATCTTGAACCTTTGCCATAACAGTGCTAGACATTCCCATCTGGCCAGAATCACGAGTTAAGTTACGATCAGGTGCCCAAAGACCGTGAGGCCGAGAAAAACATACCATCTTGATGTTCTTAATGTGATCGATCATAGATGACGTCAACACAATGCGTTCTGTTTTACCTTCTGCCAGTCCGCCATCAACCCACTGACCACGCTTCCAGCCCATCTAGCAACTTGTGAGAACACTAAGAAAAAGTCATGAGCGCTGCTTCACATCATTTTGGGCGTTGAGCTGGCACTTACAGAAGACAATGACAAGAGGTGTCAAGCACCACCATCCTAGTTGAGCCCAAAGCATGCCCATGCCGATGAGTAATTCAATTGTTTGAGCCCAACTATCTTGACAGAGCCAAGCGAAGTTCTCCAAATTCTCGGTGTCACTGCTCATATGTGTGACAGCTGCCGCGTCGTCGTGGATATCATCATGCATTGTCAGACAACGAGCGTGAATAAGTCCAACAAGCGCACCACGGGTCTGGACTTTCATTCTATTGTGACCTTGATAATAGATGCAAAAAGATACCTATTGGCCTCATTAGTATTTGAAGGCTAGTAGTTGACTGGCAAATAGCTCACCCCCAGGCCCACGTAAATGACAAACGCGGCAAGAATGAGGCGAAGTCCGCTAACATTTTGCCTCTCGATCTCTATGATGGGCTCAGTCACATATCTGATTGTACTATTAATAAACATTGGCTGCGAATAGCGGAAGGGGATCATCATTAGTCGAGGTATAGCGTTGAGAAGAAGGCTGCCTTTCAAAAACTTGAACATTGCCCAGAGCAATGCGCCCCCACCACTTGAACCATCATTAGGTTCTGGTTTAGCTAGAGTCAAGTCAATGGTGGTCTTTGGGAGAGCTAGGGCACATGTCTCTCGTGCTTACAGGTTTCGTGCCACACCTCTTCTATCCGAGCACGCAAACCCTCTGACTTTAAGCCGTCATCAAAGTCCGGCAAATCAGAATATGTAAGCAGTTTGGAATTGCCTAAGAGTATCAGATCATTAACCCAGACCAGGAATGCTCGGTTGAGGTCGCTGCTCGTCTGCTCGATAGGCAACTCCCTATACGGCTCTCTTAGGTAACTTCGTTTACTTCTCAATTCAATAATGAAAAGAAGTAGACTGAGGCCGAATGCAGCAGCAGGCATAGCCAGAATGGTAGAGCTCCCATGGTGGAGGTAAATTGTTCGCAGCAGGACTCCATGGCATATAATTGATGCAACCAGATAGAGTAATACCAAAGTAGAAGGCTTTACAGATCGACCATGCTCAAAGAAGGACAACTGGCAAACTGCAAGCGAAGCTATGAAGAAGGCGACGTTAACCAGAATTGTAGGTCCGCCGGAACCTAGAGTAGCCGTCAAGCATAGAAGCAGGGCAATTAATTCCACTCCAACGATAAGCACAGTGAGCACCTGCAAGGTTGTCAGCAAATTTCCTCCTTTGCCATTCCCCCAAAACACCTCACAGCTTTGATTGCTCCAGTACGGTTAGGTAAGGTTTTGAGACTCGCTCGATGTAGCTGAAAGGCTCTGATTGGAGACAACAACAAGAATACAACTGGTGGAGCCAATAGCAGTGCGATTTGAGCATCGGTATAATTGGTCCAAAGACTCCCGTCGATACTGTGGATTCGAGACAAGAAGCGACTGCCAGGGATGGGAAAACCCCCTTCTTCATGGGAATGGTGCCGAAGCATAGATAGCGAGTTGTCCATTGTAATGCCAGTGCTTTGATAGGATCGAGAGATGATCAAGAGGGTTGGACCGTCGATTAGTCGTCAGGCATGCCACCTCCCTGCTTCAGCTTTCCTTGTGACAGGAAAGTTTCGGGAGTGAGCACTCAATTGCCAATAAACTCTGTTCGCCACTGGACGGTCGGTCTGGCCGTTTGCGTTAGTGTGGTTGTAAGAAGAAAGAGCAACAAGTTACCCAAACAACTAAGTAATGACGGCGGTCAGGTGGCATACAGATACGCTTGAACTTGGCGAAAAGGATCGATTGACGAATACGAAGACGGTGTAATATGTGATCAACTCCAGAGGAATGCAGATCAAATGCAAATAATGCTTGTAATACTGTGGCGAACGAGACTGAAATGCATATAGGATATACACACACCTTGAGAACAGCCAGTACTTTTTTCTTGAGGTTGAACAATTGAGAGTATAATCCACAATGAATACCACACTCCTTATCTCTGCTATTGCGGACTCTTGCGAATACTAGAATGTCAAATCCTATTTAAAACCATATTACAGTTGTTGCTGTTGTAAACATCCAATATGTCACAGCTCTCATTTTTTTACATCTCGCACTGTCGGCTCTTTTCTCTCTTTGCAAAATCCACGGACTCAAATCTACTCTAGCTTGTAATCATATAGCGAGCACGCCATGGAGAGTACAGAATCTCAACTCCAAATAAATCGCTCGCGGGCGGGCCTTCTCGACAGTCTCTTCACAGAGATCACCCGAGAGCTCGCCAAACAAGCTCCGGATTTAGCAGTCATAGCCGCTCTCCTAAACACCTACAGGACCAGCGGCAACGTGGCTAGGGGAATGGCCAGGGAGACTTCGGCAGGCTATCGAAGGAAGAGACTGGGTCAGCCATCGGGTACGGTTTGGATAGAGGCAATGCAGTCATATTTCGGAAATGCCGCTTACGGTAGCAAACGCCCATTGGTATTAGCGTGGTCGGCTCCGACCCCGGCTACCATGCAAATAAGCGACTGGGGAGAAATCCTAATATGGAGTCGGGTACTTGCCGAAAAGCCACTAGATGCCATGGGCTCGGATCATTTCCGCTTTATGGGCCGATTCCTGCGCTATGGAGAAGCCGCCCCTGACACGTTCGAGATGCTCGCACTCGATGCCTTTGAGGAGCGACTAGCCCTTTCGCGAAAGTACGGAACCTGGTTTGCCGAGCAAGTCTCGCCGGGCTGGCGTGACGGCACTCCACAGAAGCGCTACAAGGAGCGGTGGGACGGCGGCTATGATCGCCTCGTGTGGAGCTTTGGCATCCAGGGCCATCCGCGCGCCGACCAGATCTGGAAGTTGATGAGGGCACGTCTCCCTCGTGACGCTGACCCCGTCACGCACCAATTCCCGCACGATGTCAACGACATTGAGCCCGCGCTGCGTCCAGAGACCGAGGCTATCCGCTCGTGGACTTTCGTCTACCAGGGTCTTGAGTTCTCTATTTTCGAAGATCGGCGCCATAACTTCTTCCTTTGCCACGCCAGGAGTCGCGATATCCCCGATGTGATCCGTCCACGCCTTGCGGAGCTCTGGCGTGCAACGCTCGATCGGTGTAGGCCGTACAGTAAGCGCTTACACTCCCTTGCCGAGTTTGAGTGGCTCTGGTACTGGACAAACCCCTTCGTGCGTGGTGGCGCCACCACTGGCGGGTTGCTCTCGGCTTTCCTACAGCGATCACTTCGTAACGAGGGGTTGAAGATTAGCATCCCTGATCACTTCGTGCCGCAGGACTTGTATGCGCTGACTAGCGATTGGGTTTCTTATGTTCGTCAGCGTGTGGTTGAGTTTGCATGTAGCAAAAGGCAGTTGATCACGGTGAGCAATAACGCTCAGAGAAGTGAGGTTGCAACGTGAGAGAGTGTCATCACAAAGCTCCGCCTTCTCCGGGAAAGGATTAGATACTCAGAATATGTTGTTATATGATTTCAATAGTACTTCCAAATCAGTGCTGCCATTCCAGCAACGGCAGATCCTAAGACCAACGCCATATTCCTAGACGCCTCGTCTGCGTCTCTCATTAAGCTCCCCATGACTTTCTGTACTACTTGATCCAAGGCATTCCTGTTCGGGAACTCCTCGTCCGGGACATCCCTACCCAAGAACTCACAAAGTGGCCTCCACCCATCTTGTGCCTTCCATCTCAGGACTCTGTCCTTTCCCATGCCCTCTGTAACCTCGTCCAGCATTAAGTAATGGTCTTGGTAGGCAGCTTTCGCATTTGTCCTATAGTTCCCTCTGAACAACCCAGCATATGTCATCCTCATCTCATTCACGTTGACCCAGAACATCTTGGCATGAAACCACACCAGTAGAGGATGAATCCACCCAGCCTGCTTCTCAGCAGTACTCCAGACATTGACCACACTTTGATGCCAAGCCTCCACGTCCTCTCTGTAATTGATAACAATTTTCGCCTCGGGATAAGCCTCTATCAGTTCCTTGGCAAAAATGCACGCTGGCATATCTGTAACAGCTTCACAATGTCCGAGAACCAGATCAAATTCGGACCGCTTGATGGGTTGGTTGGATGTCTTTAAGGACCAGATATGAACCCAATTCACGCAATCGCTAGCGTCGGCGATGTGGTCAAAGCCATGATAGACGTACGAGTACCCGATCCTGTCAAGAGCGACTCGGAGTGAGTCAGTAGCTGTTCGGGGGAGACCCAGGGCAAGGACTCTCATGGGTTTAGTCCTCGTGCGGTGTTGCGGCTGGAGGGGGTAGATCTGCTGGTATAGCGCGTCGAGAGACATCATGTTCTAAATATTAGAGCCTGACACTAGACGGCAAGGCAGGGCAGGACTATGCAAGACAACCTCTAGATGTAAGAAATAATTTCCAAAGGCTTTCCCGCATATATACTTAGGAGATAGTCAGTCACGAAGTTGGAATGCTCGTTCAATTGAGAATCTGTCATAACCCGATCCGCACTATTGAACTTATCCTTACGGTCGCCAAGACCTACCGCTTCCATCAAATTTTGGCGCTAGGGGGGTCTACTGTGGGAACGGCCGAAGATAGTGCCAACCCTAGATTTAGTTACATTGTATTCTAGCGGACCTTGGCCCTCCACTCGCTGTTACCAACCAGTATTTTGGGGCTGTGCTTGGGAAGGTCAATCACATACTTAAATCGCATGAGACTTCGATGATGTAGGCTGATTGAAAGTATGCACTGCGTCCTTATCAATGTCAAAGCAGCTGATGCAGCATCCTGGAACGCGGCTTAGTGAGATCACGACGATCCCCACAGTACAATGGGTGCGGCTTCTAGCGTAAGGGGAAGCATTTAGTTGCCAATTAAGTACTGTGAGGGCAATACCCTAGGTTAGTGCTTACTTGACTTGAGTTGACGAGCTTGGCAGCGTTATCAAATGTGGAACATGTACCAATTGTGGAGTACAAACGGTCCAACTGGTGCTTTGGACCGTCATTGCTCTACAAACACCCTGGGTCCTTTTGGACATAGCCTCTGGGCGTGCCCATAACAACTAAAGAATGGGATGGAACTCTAGACATCCGGTAGATCGCATGACGATACCAAATTGGGCTGACGACTCTGGGTCCTCGCTAGATTCTCGGCGGCATGGAAGGATGTCGGTCCCCTGCGATGCCACTACTTCCATCCGGGCAACTGCAGGGCCTCCGTATATCCATATCGCCCTGGTGGAATCTCTTAGTGCTTTTTCATCGCATAGTACGGAGTAGTATACTCTGGTACGCATAGATCACCCCTCGGTGGCATGGCTGCAAGGTCTTTTGTGACTGCCCCGCACATGGTCGACGTAATCGCGCCGCTATACAAGCCCAATCAGAGACAACCCTGAAGGCGTGATTATAGGCCAATGTGTTGATTGACCACCACTGCGGAATACAACACTTCTGCAGCAGATAATGACAAAGTTTGGAGAGTGCATCCGAATGGATTCCTTGAGACGGTAGTGCTTGGCGCTTGACAGGGATCTTCATATGTATTATCTCCCACAGTCAGCACAGCATTTGTTTCGTCTGGGAAATCCGTACAGTACCTTTCATTCACCCAAGGAACCTTGACAGTATGGCTGTCTCAGAAGTGAATGGTGATGTTGCCAAGCCCGTTGCCTTACCCTCGAACACGAACGGCACTATTCCAGAGATCAAGAAGACCTTCGGAGGACTCACGCAAAGCGCCTCTTACTCGATGCCCCTCACATACTCTGGCACCCTTAATGACTATGAATCATTCGATGTCACTTCTGTCATTGGCAGAGAGTTTCCCAAGTTACAGCTCACCGAGATTCTGAACGACGATGCCAAAATTCGGGACCTTGCCATCACAGGTACGTTTCAATGATCTCCGATCCTTACTCATCGAACCCTGTCTTTCACTACTATTGTAGTTCTTTCAACAATAATACACATCGGATTAATCAAGATCTAGTCTCGGAGCGTGGTGTGGTCTTCTTCAGACGTCAAGATATTGGCATTGAAGAGCAGAAGATTCTGGGACAGAAGTTGGGAGAACTTACAGGGAAGCCAAAGACCTCCAAAGTAAAGAAGTCTTATGAGTCCTAGATGACCATCACTGAACATCAATAGCTGCATAAACACACGTTGATCAACAGCAAGGACGACGACGAAGTATCGATCGTCTCTTCAGAGGTTCGTCCAGTCTATAAGTCTTTCAGGGTCATCCACAGGAGTTATCTGCTTATGCATTCTGCTTTACAGCAACAAAAGAAGTTTTACCAGCAGGGCCGCTTCTACGGTCCCAGAAGACTTGCCAGCGAAGGATGGCACGCAGAGTATGTTTTCTCTCAGAAGGGTTGAACTGATATATTAATCATATGACAGCATCACCTTCGAACGCGTGCCATCAGACTATGCCATACTAAAAATCACTCAAAAGCCAGATGATGTCGGAGGTGATACGCTCTGGGCTTCAGGCTACGAGGCATTTGACCGCTTGTCTCCCGTTTGGCAGCGCTTCGCTGAAGGACTGACTGCCACACATCACGAGGTAATAGCACTCACTTCATGGAACACCAAGCGCAAGTTACGCTAACACACTTCTTCACAGCCCAACTTTACCAAACTGGCAGCCAAGTTTGACATGACGCTTTTGGAAGAAGATAGAGGTGCCCCAGAGAACAAAGGTGTAGATTTCGCAGCGTCACAGTGAGCACTTACCCCCTTGAGTGTATAATCAGGGCCCTTAGCTAATGCAATCGCAACTAGTCCTGTTGTTCGCACCAATCCCGTTACAGGATGGAAGAGCCTTTTTGCGGTGGGGCATCAGATCCACAACGGCTGGATTGACAATGTGACAGAGACGGAGAGCGAGTTGATCAAAACCTATTGTAAGATCCTTTCCCGCTTGAAATCTGCCTTGTTCCCCATAATAGATGTGAGAAAGCTGAGATAGAAATCCCCAGTCTTAAATTTGATTGCGGAGAATCATGACCTTCAAGTCAGGTTCAGGTGGAATGAAAATGATGTTGCCATTTGGGATAAGTAAGTCCAATGATCTCATCAGATAAAGGTCTCATTGTGCTGACTCCAAGTAGTCGTTCTGTATTCCACACTGGCACGAACGATTTCCAGGGAAAACGTCAAGGCAATAGGGTCGTTTCGCTTGGTGAGAAACCGTTTTATAACCCCGCTTCCAAGTCAAGACGTGAGGCACTTTTCCAGACGCTTTAAGTGGAAAGTTTTGATGAATTGAGGAGGTGGCCGAGTTATGACAGCAAATTGTACATGACAGGACTCATGAAAGGTCGCCAAGAGAGTTTTTGGGTCATCCAATCGTTAACCAGTAATTGCACGGTCAATGACCCTCTGCACATGTTTGTTCTTTTTTAATCAAATATGGTCTCACTCCCTTTTTTGTTTTGGGGGACTTTTATTGCAAACCACTTCTCGTTTTGATACGGTGGATTCTTAATTTATTTGGGTTAATTGCGATTTACGCTCCTTGAATTTCTCTCCTTATCGTAACACATCTAGCAAACACTTTGTAACTAAGACCACGCTAATTCGATCAACTCCAAGTGTTGGCGGAAATTTCTTAGCGGAGAGCGGAGTTTAGATCACTTTAACCACGGTTTCAGCCTTCAAGTGGAGGCTAATATAAATTTCAAGATCAAGACGGCACAGCCATAACGGTGTTATGCTGTGAAAAAAACACCTTGTATTTACTATGACAAACCATCTATCAAGAACCATGGCCGTCATTGCACAAAGATGGAAATATTCAAAATCTATGACGTACGGGTTGCAAATCACTATATGACCTGCGTGAGATGCAGTCTCTATACTGCCAATCAGACACCGTTCTGATGCCTGCTGAGTAAAGCGGCCCAGTCAGCGCTAAAACAATGCCAGTAGCAGCCATAAGCAACGCGTTCTGAATCCTCAGTAGCTCAAAAATGCTGACCACAGGCCTAAAGTTCCGCCAGCTAATTCTGCTGATTGGCAATTCCACGTCGTCAAACTGGCCATGATCGGCGGCTGAGCAGCCGAGATTCGTGGACGAAGCTTCTTTGATTTTAATGCCTCGCCGATCCTGTTTGAAAGCGACAATTCGGCAGTGCAAATCGCAAGCTCTAGACCAGCTGGAGGCATGGCCTACCGGGTAGTGATAGTCAGGCCCCTGTGTCTGGAGTCGAACACGAGGTCTACGTTATCTGGCTTTTGCGAACCTAAGCGCGGGAAGTTGACAGTTGGTTGATTTGTTCTCCTTTGAGTGAAATCTCTTTTACAATTAGTTAGCTTCATGGTTGCTTAAAAATACAACACTTACATTTTTATTATAGGGCATCCATGTCTTCCGTTCATAACCGATATACTTTTCCACGTTTAGCTTAAGCTTTGCCAAATTGCCGCCAAGCGGGATAGTCAACATAGTGTTAGTCACTCCGCGAGGTTGAGAGTATAAATTATGCGGGTATGCGCCACTTGAAATTCTGTTCCCAGAAACACCAAGCGCATATGCGGGTCGTATGCAGGCGATATGGTCACGTTACAGTGCATATGCAAGGTCCCTGCAAGTTTATATTGCTGGCAGACTCCACCTGTTATATTTACTCAGAAACCGGGATCTCTCTAATGACCTCCCCTACGCCACTCTGCCCGTTACCATTCTCCAGCAATCCACTAAATCCACTAGAATCCTACTTTATCTGGCTAGCTGGCTCCCTGTCACGTTGTATCAATGGATTCGAATGAAGTTTATTTGATTTGTTGCCAGGGGACTTCGGGACCGGAGGCACGCTAAAATCTGACCACTTCAAGTGCTCCATCAAAACGGCAATCACGCAAGATCACGCAAGATGGAGTAGAGTTGGCATCACGGACTGTTGCCCCTCTTGCAGGTGCGCCCGGCATGCGCTACTATGGGGATGGGGAGTGTTGCGATGCCCACGCACTCTCGGAACATTGAATTATGACCATGTATATGATTGAAGCCGGGGCTAGAAGTCGAATTGTCCGTAGACCTTGTATCGATCCAACAAATACCGAAATTTATTGAAGCCATGACCACTTATGGTGTTCAGAAGAAAGGGGCTGATGAGAGAGCCCAGCTCATAGCATCTCGTGAAGTCGGTGGATTAGATAATGACAGTTCAAGTCAGACAGAGACTGGGAGTCCCAACAGTACTGAGACTGACAACAATCATGCCACAGGTCCCAGAGATTACGCGACAATTCATGATGAGGAATCAAGGTATGTTTCGGAAAATCCAGAACCGCCAGAAGAACGTTACAGCCGCGCCTTGATTGCGCGAGTTGTAGGTGCTTTATTTATTGGTAAGTGTGAATGATAGCGGCGAACTGGTCGTGCGAAGCATCCAACATACCGCTCATGCAACAAGTTAGGTGTCTTTACATCGAATGTGGACGGATCACTTGTCCTCGCAACGCATCCAGTCATCTCGTCGGATTTCCAAGATCTGGGAGACTCAAGTTGGTTATTCATTAGCTTTTGGCTCGCTGGTTCTGCCACCCAGTCTGCCGTAGGCCGCCTCAATACCCCATGCCTCATTCAAGTGCTGATATGTTCAAGTACGGAAAGCTCAGCGATATTTATGGTAGAGAGCCAATACTTCTCATCAGTTATGGCATGTTTGCGATAGGTTGGTAAGATATGTCCTGTCATTTTCTTTCGCTGGTTGCTTGGCTAACTGAGCGCAGTGCTTTGGTGTAAGTTATTCTTGACGAGGGCTGTGATTGAACGCTCAAACTAAGATTTTGGATCGAAGAGGAATTGGCCAATCTATGTGGCAGGTCATCCTTGGGCGTGTCATATCCGGCTCTGGAGGAGCTGGCATGATGGTCTTGGCAGCTATTGTTGTCACGGGTCAGTAGCCATAACCGTTGTGTCGGGGAGAATTTGTGTTACTGAAAACTCTGATTTGACAGATCTGGCCCCTATCAGAGAGGTCGCTTCATGGCAAAGCTACGTGAACGTCATTGCAACAGTAGGTAGGAGTGTAGGAGGTCCATTAGGCGGTTGGCTGGCAGATCTAATCGGTTGGAGATGGTAGGTGTTTCCTATCATCGGCAATGAAGTGATTATACTCAAACTTGCACTAGGTCGTTTCTTGGACAAGTTCCGGTATTTTCAGTCGCAATGCTACTATGCTGGGTCATATTCTCAAAGTTAAAGACAAAACAGCAAGGGCATTCTGATACAGCATCACCTCAAAGCAATCTAGCAAGAATCGACTTCCTAGGAGCCAGCACACTTGGGCTTGGCCTTCTAGCACTAATGATACCGCTGGAAATTGGTGGACAGAAGGTTTCTTGGTCTAACCCCAGTATATTTGTGTTATTCGCGGTGGGAACCCTACTACTCGCAGTTTTCATCATGGCTGAGACCCGCTGGGTAAAAGAGCCTATCTTTCCTCTGAGGCTACTGCGCAGTCGTGATGCATTGTTAGGCTATTTCATCATAGGTTGTACGCTAGCAGCACAATCAGGTGTGAGTACTTCGCGCTTTACGCGAAGAAGTAATATTAACCTTCCAATATAGATGATGTTTACGGTACCGGTGTATTTTCAAGTCACCCAGAGGTCGACCAGTAGTGTTGTAGGAACACACTTGCTTCCAGCTGTCGCAGGTAATGCTACTGCAGGAATTCTTTCGGGGTATCTAATCCGCAAGTAGGTTTCACCGACAAACATGGTAGTAGCATCGCTCATACAGTCTAGGACCGGACGCTATAAGTCAATGGTAATATTTGCATCATTGATTTCTGCCACCAGCTATCTGCTCATGAAAGTCCGTTGGAATGGAAACACGAACTGGGCTGAGTCTATGTATATAATACCAGGGTAAGTTCTCTAACTATGACGGCTAAACGATACTTTTTAACCAGAAAGGTAGCGGATTCGGATGTGGTATCATTCAAAGCGCCGTCTTCGTTGCGATTCAAGCAGCAATTGACCCGGTGGATAAGGCGGCCAGCATTTCGGGGTTCTTTCTAGCAACGCAAGTTGGCACCGTCGTAGGGACGGCAGCTGTCAGCGCGTTGATGATCGGTGGTCTGAAAGAAACCTTGAAAGCTAGACTACTCTCGCAAGGGTTGGAACAACCAGGTATAGACGAAGTAAGTCGCATTGGAAAATCAATGTCGAATCTCTTAGCTAACATAATTGTGATAGGTTCTCGAACACGCAGTAGCCAGCGTCAACTATCTAGATAGGACTCCACAACTAATCGCGAAAGCCATCGTGGCATCGTATGTTGATGGACTAGAATACAGCCATGGTATGTTCCAGACTACGTTCGGAAGCTCTATCGCTCACAAATATTCCAGCCTTTTCCTTAGGGTGCTCCATCATGGTGTCTTTTGCTGCACTATTGCTTCGAGAGCGAAGATTAGACAGATGAATCACGAACAGTCTGGCTACAGGTGACTTTGCACATAGGATCAAACCTCATTTTGGCAAACACAGGCTGAACTGGTATCAGTCCACCAACTTTGTACATCGAAATATGGATGGAGAACTTTAGTAAATATAAATACCGGCTCATATATTGCCGGGTATTTCAGTAAACTTCGAACTACACGAATGACCATAATCGAAACGTTTCTGAGAGCCACAATTTGTCCCTAGTTGTAGGTGCTAATTAGGAAGGATCCAACGTACACTTTTATAATTTCCTTCACTGCACATCTACTCCTTTGCCTCCAGTCTCGTCAGGTACATAAGCGCAAGCCACAAATTAAAGGCAATAAAATGATTCAAATATATTTTGTATATAAATGTTGATATTCCACCCACCATGTAGAAGATAAACAAAGAATACAATTTTCTCCGCAAGACAGGACCATACGGGCTTGCAAAACCTCAGCTATTTTGCTGGACGAAGAGCCTAGCTGGCTGTCTTCTGGTAGAACCAGACGTAGAGTAATCTGAGTTGAGTAGTATAATGACGTCGTTCTATAGCTCATAATAATGGCAGAAACTTCTCGTCTGATTTATGCGCCGAGACAGTGACACGTGAATTGGTAAATCTTCCGATAGTCCATAAAGCAATTCATCATCAGAACCTGTTGCTGAAAGATACAACGATTGAACTAGAGAACGATTCCACGTCTGAAGTACTATTGATTTTGATCGATCGTTGTGAGCCATCCCTTTCATACCGACAAAGCAACGTTGTCACTCACCCGCTCACCACTATAACACAAACGAAGGCCCATTTCGCTGGAAACAGACACTGAATATCAAGCCGAGGCCCTTCCTGAGCACTGCCAACAACTCCAATAGCATTATCGTACCCATTTGACGTTGGGGCCTACGGCAGTCCGTTGAATTTGGTTTCGGGGGAGATAGGAGAAGACTCCTGGCTGCGCATCTTGTCTGCCACTGCCGGACCAATGCAAATGCACAGTCTGCATTTCGTGCTGCGGCGTATGTATCCTAGGTCCGAATGTTTGTTGCTTAATTGGTGCGTAGTTGACGTTGGGGCCTTGAGCGCTTGGAACGTCATGATAGAGAATTCGTTTTATGGCAAGATCCCGTGGAGCATATCCAGCTTTAGGGCACTGATAACGGGAAGGACCAGAGTGTCCCCACCGCGTGCTGGAGTTATTAGGCCGGAATTTTGAGGGGTTTCGTAACCAGGTGCGGTCCCACGGGGCCACCATAAATTATCCCGTGTACGATGAGAAAAGTCGGCGTTATGAAACTTCTTGAGGTAGCCATTATTTGTCCTACTGTCAATGGACACGTCGTAATGTACTGTTCATCGGCTGCAGCATCCCGGAATGCACTACCAATCCGAACTGTTCTGGATTTCCTGAAACCGAGCCATACGTTCCTCTTCATCGTCACACGAGCCGTCCGTACCACTTTCCTCGAGGACAGTCTTTTCCACCGGAGGCATCCATCCTATATAGTGACTGTTGGCCTCCTCAAAGTCAATGGCCACTTGACTGTCGACCTCATCGCGCAGCCTAGAGCTTTCCATTGCCGGAAGGGTCAGGGTTTTGTCGTGTATGTGCTCTATGCCTCCAGCTTTGGCCAATAACTTGTGCCTCTCTAGAAAAGACTTCCTCAACCCAGATTCATTGGAGAGTTCCTATGGGATCAACTGGTAGTGAAGAAACTGCTTTCTCCGCTTTGAACTCGAGAACGGAAAAGATTTGCCCAAGATGGGACCCAACAACTCCACGAGGGCTGTTCTTATAATACGACAGATTCGTCCTCTCGTGGTCCATGATTTAATGTCGGGTTGTGGCCTCTCGGATAACACAGTATGCTTGTTGCATGTCCTTTCATGTAATAGACCATTGCAATTTACTTAACACTGGGACATCGAAACTCGAGCGCCGGCGAATTTATTTGGTACGATGCGAACTAGGAGCTCATCTGAAAGGAACCTTCTAGGCGCAGATCTCGACTACTGGTTCCAACGTAGACTTTGAATTCGCCCTCTCCAATTCGCCATTGTTGTGCAGTCACATCCCAGAAACTGATGTCCCTCCTGTTGAGAGCGAACGTTACATGTCGAGTGCCACCTGGTGAAATCTCGACTCTCTCAAACCCTCGCAATTGGCGCACCGGCGTATCTTCGACCGGAATGCCGAGGTAGAGCTGAGCAACCTCAGAGCCCGTCACGTCTCCAGTATTGGTGATGTCAGCCGTCACTATGACCTGGATTTCCCAAAGGTCAGGGTGACCACCTTGCACGATAGGTTTCTCTGGGTCTGGTAGCCCAGCTATCGACCCAGCCAAACTCTGAACCACGAGACGAGAATAGTCAAAGTTCGTATATGAGAGACCGTAGCCAAATTCATAACGAGGGGTGATGTCATGGAGATCGAAGTATCGGTGGTCGACAAACAGGGCCTCGTCAAAGTTAGACTGCGGGAACCATACGCTCTCTCCGTCGTTGATCGTGTGACCCAGGAGTGGCCCGTAATCTGATTCCTTGTGAGCTATGGTATACGGAAGTCGGCCAGATGGGTTCACATCTCCATAGAGAATATCGACAACCGAATTTCCTGCCTCCTGTCCTGGCATTCCTGCGTTGACAATGGCGGTGACGTTGGGATGGTCTGCCCAAGCATCCACTAGCCGGATGCCTGCAGCATGGATGACAACCACAGTATTAGCGCAGCGCTTTGCGACGTGCAGAACGAGCTGGTCGCTGAAGTCATCTGACAAGCCTGCGCGGTCCTTGCCCTCTCCAGGATACGAGTTGATAAAGATGAGGCAGACATCGCTATTCACGTAAACTATTGGATCAACATTGTAGAAGTCCCATTTTATGATTCCGTTGTCTTCGAATACTCGTTTTTGCAGGGCTGTGAAGGGGTCGACCATGTACGGAGGGTTGGAACTGCCTGAACCGAAAGCTGTAACCAATGTTCCATTGAATGTTGTCTGCGTTGAAAGGGAAAACACATTGTCTGCAGGGATCCAACCAATTGCCTTGCGAGGACCAAAGCTTCCGGGACTATTCCAAGGAGTAGGGGCAACTACTGCATCGTAACCAAAGACAGATACGTACTTCGGCTTCTTCAGCGGCAAGACATTGTTCTGGTTCTTGAGGAGGATTGTTCCAGCAGAGCCAACCTCTCTGATCAGTCGATGATGTCCATTACGCACGTCGACGTCTTCTCGAACCAGCTCATTGCTAGGGTTGTCCTTTGTATGAAATACCGCAGTTATTTCGGGAAAATCCTTGTCTTGGCCCGCATGATACCAGGCAGCCAGGATTCGTGTTGCCATATCGTTTGCGCGTTCCTCAGTGACACTGCCGTTATTGACCGCATTCAAAAGCTTCGAACCCCAAAATCCTTCGTCTGTTGGCATAATCATGTCCATACCAGCGTCGGCCGTAGCCACACCGGAGCGAACGGCGCCCCAATCACTAACCACAAAACCCTCAAAGCCCAGCTCGGTCTTCAACACTCCATTCAAGAGCTTTGAATTCTGACATGCGTAGGAGTTATTGGCTCGGTTGTAGGAGCACATAACAGACCCAGCACCGTCTCGAATAGCTCCCATAAAAGGGAGGGCGTAGACTTCGTGAAGCGTTCGCTCATCCACGTTTGAACTCATGGATTCGCCCAGGACACTTGGCGTTCGCCGATACTCTTGCTCATTGAGAAGCCAATGCTTCAGGGATGCAATGACACCTGAATCGCGGATGCCCTTGGCGCTGCCAGTCATACCAGCCTCGGCGAGGTAAGGGTCCGAGCCGAGTCCTTCCCAGTTCCGAGAGCCAGTAGCAATCCTGCCGAGGGGCCCGGCGCAAGGACCGAGGGCGACGTTAATGCCTTTGCCCCGATATTCGTGGCCCAGCGCACGGCCGTAATCATACATCAAGGATTTATCCCAAGTCGCAGCGAGATGAATCCCGGCTGGGAAAGCAGACACGAAATCCTGACCGCGGACACCCATTGGACCATCATTGAGACAGATAGACTTGATTCCGAGGCGAGGTACCCAACCAGTCACTCCCGTGCATTGACCACGATAGCCTCGAGTCAAGTTCAATTTCTCCTCCGTAGTCATTTTTGAGACGAGCTCCTTGGCCTGAAAGTAGGCTGTCGACCACGACTCGTCGCTTTTGCCATTTCCCACAGCTATCCAGGTCAGTTGGTCAACTACACGCTGAGTGAATCGAGTTTGGTGGACTTACGTGACGGATAGACCGGAGGACTATGGCCGAAGAATGTGTGCTCTAGGTGAGATTTGTCTTCAGGCAAGTGATCAGGCGACCACGCATCGTCAAGCGCCTTGACATTGTCGAGGATATACTGCACAGTATCGCCAACTTCGATGGTAAATGCTCCTACATCAAGCTTGGCCTCCGCAGCAAATATACAGGACACCCAGAACAACAATCCTGTAGATATAGCCGCACTGAACTTCATCTTGGTCTTTCTTGACAGAGATCCTCGTTTCATTCCAAGCCTGCTGGATTTCCGGCTTTATGGTCGAATCAGTATTTGTCGGATCCGGAGATAGTCTCGATTAGACTCGGAGCGCTAGTTGCAAGCGTTCGTCCGTCCAGTCCACGGGGCTGAACGAGGGTGCCGGAGTACGAGCCGGAAGAAACAGAACTATTTACTCCAAGAGGCGTGTAAGTCTCCGACCCCACCAAGAGTCGGACAGGCCGTGAAGATCGCCGTCGGGCCCTCCGCTACTGTCGCACATTTAGTGCGACTCGCACTGGAGGGAAGCAATCAATGGTATAATCCGCAATAAATCGGTACCAAATGATAAAACTGGTTTTGGGCTCTCTCGGGGGACGAATTCCGAGCATGTCCAGCGTAGAGTAAACCGAGCCCGAGAAGATTGGGCCAGGAGACTGATGGAGGCAAGATTGTCTAAGTGCAATACGGCCACGAACCTCACACTCGACAAACGCCCAGCCTTGAAACTTCCATTAATACGCTAGTGCGTGACTAGCACGCACCAGGCGCTAGCGCCGTCATATCTGCCGGCGGACAGGCCGATCGTCCTTCTGCCCAAAGAGCGCTGATGTCCGTTGATAGGAGCCTCAACCCCATGTTTCCTTATATCAATGCAACCGTCCCGCCCATATCTGAGCGTCTGCACGCAGATCTTTCCTTGATCCTTATCTCCCATAGCTTATATGTGCCAGTGCGATAACAGCTTCCTGCATACATAAAACCTTGAAGATGTCAGGTTCATCCATCACTGTTGCAGCACAGGACTGCCATCCGGCATATTCCCCTGTACCTTGTCTGTGTCAAACATCTTAAAGCCGTCGCCTTTCCAAACTGTGAAATAATGTTGGGGATAGATCCTCAGTTGGCTCGAATGAGCCTAACGACGGCTCTTGTCATATCCGTCTGCGTGGTCGACTCGGTCACGATCGCTTACGATGGGTCAGTCATGGGCTCCGTCAACGTCATGCCCAGCTACCTGGCCTATTTTGAAATCGATACTGCCACAAAAGCTGTGAACTCCACAGCTACTTCCTTGGGTGCCATCATGATCGCACTCTTTGCTGGATTTATTGCCGATAAGCGTGGCCGCCTGGAGACACTTCTTCTAAGCGCAATTCTCAACATCGTGGGCGCCGCAATCACTGCTGGTGCTCAGAACCTCGCCATGTTCATTGCTGGCCGCATGGTACTTGGCTTGGGCATGGGTCTTGCTCAGTCCGTTGCTGGGGTTTATGTAGCTGAAACAACTAAGCCTAGTGTTCGGGCTCTTGCTCTGGGGTTATACTACTCCTGCTGGGGCCTGGGCGGCATCATGGCGACCGGAATATCATATGGGGTAAGCCTTGCGTCTCTTCAATGCCAATTCCTTGATATATGGTCCAGTGCTATATTTTGCTCGTGCTTCATTCGTGCAAAGTGCAGCTCGGGAGGCACCAAGCATTTGTTCTCGGGGCGGTCTCGCGCAGAATGAAGGGGAAATGAACTGACATTCCGACTAGTGTACTTCACTCGAGCCTTCGAACTGGGCTTGGAGACTGCCTTCGTTGTTGCAGGGCCTCGCGCCTATACTCGTTATAGTGCTTCTGCCGTTCCTCCCGGAGTCTCCGCGCTGGCTCATCTCGAAGGACCGTCTCGATGAGGGCTTGAACAACATTGCACGCATCAATGGCACGACAGTCGACGATCAGGTCACCCAGTTTCAATACCAGGAGATCGTCGATAGACTCGACTACGAGAAGGCCGAGGGCAAGAGCGTCCCATTCGTCGAAATCGTCCGCAATGCTCCGAACAGGCGACGAGTCGCGCTTGCATTGTCCGTGGCGCCTATTACGATGTTGACTGGCTCCAATGTCATCACATATTACTATGGAGATATGCTCTCTCAGGCTGGTATTACCTCCTCCAAGACACAAATGGAGATCAGTCTCATACTATCTGTCTGGCAACTTGTGGTTGCACTCGGCGGCTCTCTTGTGGCCGACAGGATGGGTAGACGCTTACTGTGCCTCACTTCCTTGGTTGGTTGCACGGCCATGTTCTATGTCGTTGGCGCCCTTACAGCCGTCTATGGGTCCTCTTCGTACAATCCAGGAGTCCAGGGCACGGTGGCTTCAATTTTCTTGTACCTCGGGTTTTACTCGTTTGGTCTCACGCCCCTCACTCAAATGTACCCCCCGGAAGTCCTCTCATACGGACTTCGTGCAACTGTTATGGGTCTATTTACATTACTCAACAAGGCCTGCGGCATCTTTGTTACTATGGTTTTCCCTTACTTGTTCGAATCCATCGGATGGAAGACGTATATGACAAACGCAAGCTGGAATTTTCTGTTCATTTTCTACGTCTACTTCTTCTGGGTTGAGACGAAAGGAAAATCGCTAGAAGAGGCGGGCGACCTATTCGATGACATCAAGCGCTCCGATGCAGCGGATCTGGACGATACGGATAGCAATAAAGACCGTACTAGGGTGAACGAGGTATTGGTCTAAGTTAGATAGTCCCAAGGGCCTTGCGCCAATCACGACGCTTAAATATATTCGTTCCTAAATATATGCTGATACGCTGACCATGACTAATCGGCGTCGCTTATCATACTAGTGCGACTTAGATAGCCTTAGAGCCAATCTTCAGTTGATACGATAAATCAACGTTCATGCTCGGCATCCTCGGCAGTATCGGACTATCTTTGACCTCCAGCCCGAGCGTCAGGGTCGTCGTGCAGAATTTCAGCCGAGTGGCCTGGCGACCGGCGTAGTATCTTCAGGTGGCGTCGTGGGCGGTATCGCCTATCCATCGGTTTTGGAGAGATTTTTCGTGCTGATTGGATGGACGTGGACCACGGGAGAGATGGCATTGATGTGACTGGTCACCTTCACTTGCTCGATTGCACTGATTAACAGAGACTGGCATGCCAGATCTCCGTTGCTGAAAATAATCAGCCCTGATCTTACTATCTTCATGAACTAAGGTCTGATAATCATGAGTCTTGGAGTATTTTCACGGAATAAAAACTATTCGTCCCCTTTACCTAGTCGGCGTCCTACGCGTTAGATCAGCAGATGGCTTCTCAGTTGGCATATCTGCCCATATCTCTAATCAATGCTGGCTCGAAGCCTGATCGTTGGTTCCCTGGGCAGCTTGACGATGAACTTGGGCGATACAACGTCCTAATCATTGCTATTGTCGGGTGTACCATCCGCACATGCACCTAGCTCAAGACTGCGTCTTCCCCTGTACTACTGATACTTTGGGCGGTTTGGTTTGGTTTATTTAGTGGCAGGAATGTCAGTCTTCTCCCTTTCTGCATTGGACAGCTATGTAAGATTGATTCCGACAGTCGTTACTATGGGACAGCCTACGTTATTGTCAGTAGTAAGTAGCTGCGAGCTCTAAGTGCCGATCTGTATACACATAGATGTGGGGCTTCCGATAGCAGCACATTGACGAGTATTCTGGTGGAGGTATATTGGGAAACAACCGTCTGAAACGATAACATCATTACCAACCTAATACGTCACTTTGGCGCAATGGCCAGGAGCACCTCAACTAATCCCTATCGCTGGGAGGAATTTGAAGCGTCCTAATGGCAATTATCGTTACTTTATCATATCATCTATCATGAATCTAGACAACTCTGTTTCTCTAGTTCTCACGAAAATTGCGTGTTGCGGTATTTCAGACATTTGATGCGTATTCTAATGTCATGTTCAGCGAATAGCCCCAGTTAATCAACAAACAGGATGGGATTAATAGCCACGTTTCCACAATCTTAGCAACAAATTCGTGGGAACTAGACCTAACATCTAACGATTGAATTGAGTAAGGCTGAATTGGGAAAAGAAAGCCCTGCCTTGACTCTTAATATGAAAGTCCTAGGCTACTTAGTCGGGTATGGTCTCATTATTTGCGCTTTCAAGCTCGCCTGCGTTATCGAATCTCCAACGGCGGGCGGGCATTCGTTATCTTATCTGATACGGTGGAACATCTCGCGGGCCCCCGACCGACCACCATGTGGCATAGGTTAGCACCATAGTGGCTATTAAAACTGCCAGCGTATTCACAATACTAGAAGAATCCCCCAGGTGCTGTAGCAAGAACAGGCCAAGAGCGGAACTAGACGCAGATGACATCGTGATCCTGCCGTGTGCGTTGAACGCGGTGATGAGAAAGGGTCCGGGGAGTCGCAGAGAGAAGATATACGCAGCTGCATTATATTGGCCCTCAGACGCCTTCAAACGCCTTCAAATGAGAATGTTTCGGTCCTGTAGCCGGTATCACTGGGGTACGAGTCAATACGCGTCAGCTCCTGCAAGCTCAAGCGACGCCGAGTCTCGACTATCAACATCCGTGTCGGTAGTCCCGATTCAATGGTCGGTCGGTCCGACGAGGTAGGCTCCACTACTCGAGCCCCCGACGGCATTCTCCAACGCGAGCGGACGCAACTTCTTTTGGCGCGGGATTGATGGATCAGTTGATTGCACGACCTATTCGAAAATCAAAGTGATTACAGCTGCTGTAATAAGGGCAAAGATTTTAGCGTAGCCTTAGCAACCCAACAAATCTCGTCGATTGGAAAATAGGGAGAAATACGAGTGATCCTCATTGCAGCTGCGCGACTCTTGACGAAGAACGGCTATAGGATGGTCGTCAACTATGCCATAGCTCTGAACGGGCTACCAACCTCATTGAGGATATGGTAGCTGTCACCAAGCCACTCGGCGCTGAACTCGGATTTCGCAAGGCCATCCAGGCAGATTTAGCGTTACGACACGATGTTAACCGCCGGGTAAAGGAAAGTTTGAATGCAATGGGTAGACTCGACATACTATTCTCAATGGCGGCTGGTCGAAATCCGCAGATACAAGATCTTTCTTTGGATGCCAATGTCTCTGATGAGGCCTGGGATAGGGCATATACGATGAATGTGAAGTCACCCCTTTGGCTACTCCACGCTGATACGGTAGTTTCCGTCGCCGGTATCGACAACAGTGGAAGCTCCCTTGTAAGACTCCACCTAACAGCATCTTGGTTCAGGGACTAGTCGTCGTAAGGTTTATCGCGTCACCAAAGGTGTCTCGCGGCTGCCACTGCGCTTAAAATGCCATTGACACGTAAACATCAATAGAGGTTTTGATATATTATGGGGTGGACAAATGCGTCCTGATACAGTACAACAATGCAGCATCTACTATACGCGCACTGTGGTGCAGTTCGAGTCACCCACACATGCAATCAATATCTTATATATCGAAAGCTTAGGATTGGTTGCTCGTGGGATCGCGGGGTAAGTTTAACACCCCGCAGTGGGTTGCGGTAGTTGGGTTGACAAGCCGGCTAGCAGCTAGCAGCCCTGGCAGCATCGTGGATCTGCCCCGGGACGTCGCGCACCGCCTTTTGCAGCAAGCCGAGACCGCGAGTGCAGCGCCATCAACCGCATCACCAAAGCCCGCCCTCATCGCTAAGATCTCCGTACGTAACGTACTGGGGGCCGAACTCGCTGGGCCCAGCAACTAACTTACCTTTTTGGGCCTGATCTGATGCCGTGTTGCTGGTGGCACCGCCGACGGTGGTATTCGTGTTCTCGCTAGATTGATATATATCCGGCTCTGATGGAGGGCTAGGGCTCGACTTCAGAGAGCGAGCTGAGGAAACGCTGAGTAGGATTCGCCGCAAGGATTCTTGATTGGCTGTATGCTGTAGGAGAGATGATAAGAGACAAAATACTGTAGAGCTGCAATTGCCGACATACATACTCTCCTTGTCTTGTTTACAACTGTTCACACTCTTGGTCCCCCAAGGGCCCCGCATCACGAACAGAGAACACCGAGAGACGCTGCGCAAATGCGGCAATGCAACATCTAAGCCTCTTCCCAAATGTATGGAAGCATTCACACAACGTTAAGTGCTCGAAACCGGCAATCTCTTTCAGCATAAGGATTGTGACTTATTGTGCCATACAAGAAATCTGCATGTGCTTCTGGTTATATCGTATACGATTTATAAAAGGCATTCGGGATGTTAGCGCTAGCGTAGCGCTAATGTAACGCTTGCCGCCTTTTTGCAGTAGCTTTGCGCTAGGTACTGGTTGAAATCGGATCCTATTTGTCGTGCTTGTTAAGTCTCCGTAAAAGTACGAAGATCTCCAAGGGACAAATGCGGGCAGTTTAAACGCCGATTGGAGCAGAACTGTTGGGGAGGGTGGGGAGCGGAGCCGATAATAAGAGCATAGCATAAATCTTGCACACGGAAACGGGCTCTTCCCGGGTTTGTACATTATTTACGTATACCACTGTGGATTAATAAGCTATGATGAAATGTCAAGCTTCCCACGAAGACGCGAAGTGCCGAGCCATTGTTTACAAATTTCTATGATCGACTCAGGAAGCAGTGTTAAAACGGTGACTTCCTCCTCCTCTCATTTAGCCTCCTCTCATTTAGCCTCCTCTCATTTAGCCTCCTCTCCGGTAAAACGAATAGTTGTGCTGAAATCGAGTCGCCGGATCGACTCTATTGTAACGATGTTGCCAGGCTTTTTTTCCGATGGAGTCGATTCTCCGCTGTATCACCATGTGCTCGGTGTACTCTTCATTGCCGGAAGACTGATTCTATCAGTTTCAGCACTTGTTTGTCCCACCGTTTACGAATCAATTTCAATTATGAATAAGAGCTAACCTGAAGCTATGAACTAGGGATTCATTTACATCATGTGCTTGTTCTTCTACAATATCTTCCTTCACCCCCTACGGCATTTCCCAGGCCCGAAGCTGTGGGCCATGACGCGTGTACCGTTCACACGCAACGAGCTCTCGGGCCAAGGGCATAAGGGCATCCTTCAACTCCATAAGGCATATGGACCCTTTGTGAGAATTGCACCCGAAATTCTTTCCATCAGTCACCCGGCTGCGCCGACAGACTTGAAAGGCCACCGTAAAGCAGGCCAGGAGGAGCATTCGAAGGACCCCCATAATCAGACTTTCAACGAGCACAACATCATTGGCGCGAGCCGCGAAGACCACATGCGCTTCCGTCAAGTCATGTCAAGAGGCTTCTCGGCTCAAACTATGTTGGAGCAGCAGCCTACTATCAAAGGTTACGTGGACATTTTGTTCAAGCGACTGCACGAGATCAGCACCGGCGGAACCCGTCCTGTAGACATGGTGGCTTGGTATAACTATACAACTTTTGATATCATTGGGGACTTAGCTTTCGGGGAGCCCTTTGGTTGTCTAGAGGGTTCCACATACCATCCTTGGGTCGCCGCAGTTTTCCTCCGCGTCAAGTATATAGCAATTTCGCGCAGTCTAGGTCGTTATCCGTTCGGCAGGATTTTGAACAAGCTCGCGAATCTCTCAGTCTCAGGTTTGGCCGGCAAAAAGCAACAGCATGACGAGCTTTCCGAAATCAAGCTTCAAAAAAGGTTGGCCACAAAGACTGATCGGCCCGATTTCGTTGGGAAGATGCTCAAGGGGCGTGGTGGACAAGGAACCGTCAGTAACTCACAAGCCTTGAACAATATTTATCCGAACTTAAAACTAATCGAAAACACACCCTTACAGAACATGACTTTCGACGAGCTTGTCTCCAATTCTTCAGTTCTTATCACTGCCGGATCCGAGACTACAGCTACTCTACTCTCGGCAGCAACCTTCTTCCTATGCAAAAGCCCTTACGCACTGTCTAAGCTGACTGATGAGGTGCGCTCCACATTTTCCAGCGACGATCAAATTGATCTCGTGACTACACAGAACATGAGCTATCTGCAGGGCGTGTTGGAGGAAACGCTTCGGATGTATCCACCTGTTTCAGGTGGAACGCCACGCAAGATCGCGCGTGGTGGTGGTCATATCGCTGGGAGATTTATTCCCGAGAATGTAAGTTTATTCTTCACTCGGAATTTTGATATAGCCAGAGAGAAATAGGACATACTCACCATCGCAATGACGGATAACAGACAGTGGTTGAAACCCCGCAATGGGCAACGTACCATAATCCCGAATACTTCTCGCAACCAGATGAGTTCATTCCTGAACGCTGGCTTGGCGACGAGCGCTTCAAGAACGACACACGAGAAGTCATGCAGCCATTTTCGGTTGGACCTCGCAACTGTATTGGTAGAAAGTAAGTCAAATTGTGATCAAGTCTCCTCTAACTGTCGTTCTCGGTTTCCCCCGAGTTGTGAACTGCGAGGCGCTGAAGCTGATTTGTTGTAACTTACCAGCCTTGCCTATGCTGAAATGCGCTTGATTTTGGCACGAATGATCTGGAATTTCCATATGCATCTTGCTGAAGACAGTTACGATTGGGTGGATAGAACTGAACTTTACCTACTTTTGGATAAGGCCCCGCTGAATGTGTACTTGACCCCTCGGGAAAAGGCACCATCTTGGTCTTAGTTAGAGCAATCCCTTGCGCCCCCGAGGAAGGCCAGGTGTCACTAGGTCTGCAATGGATTCAGAATGAATCCGGGTAGCAGTCGGCGTCGTTTAGTGCAGTAATGGCTATGGTCGTCAAAGATGGCGCATGGTATTAGCGGGCCACGTGGAGATGTATCACCATAGACTGATTTCTAGTCGGTCGAAACGGGGGCCTCCTGGTGCATAGCCTCAAGTGTAGCCATAACTAAAACGAAATGAATAATCATCATGGAGGCTCGTTGCTTGCCGGGCATAAAATTACTGGATTAATCGCTCGATTGCTGGCTATACTGCGTCTGAGAGCCTTCGACAGAATGTGAACTCGTGTACACACGAGACAATCTCCTACACGTGTGGTCCGGTGAACTTCTCGAAAATCTCGTCGTCCATGGCGAGACCGACATGAATTACTATTTGCGCTCGCCCATGGTCTAGTCCATGTTCCATTCACTCCTGGTCCTCAAAGCCCATCATAACCGTCGTCTCGCTCGCCAGCAGGCGACCAGGACGTATTTTATTAACAGCATGTTCAGAGTCCTCATATCCAATCGCAAGGCCGCAGATAACGGCTAGATTATCAGGAATGCCCACCTCCTGTTTGATCAAATCGGCATACCCAGCGACCGCGACCTCGGCGCACGACCCGACCCCTCCTGCCGTCAACGCCAGCAGCAGCGTCTGCAGGTACATACCGACACTCAGAGCATCGGGCCGGCCTAGCTCCTTATCCACACATATCACCGCAGCAGCCGGCGCGTCGAAGAACTCAAACATGCGCAGCACCGCCTCACGCCTGCCGATCCTGTCGTTCCACTCCACACCGAAGCCCTCGCCGTATACCTGCGCGCCGAGGGCCTTGCGTAAGGGTTCCAGATGGGCCGGCAGTGGCGGGATGGCGCGCAGGGGCTCGTCGGTCGCTCTGGCGGCTCCGAGGATAGCCACCTTGAGCTGCTTGAGAGGGTGACCTGCCAAAACAAAGAGGCGCCACGGCTGAATATTGGTGTTCGACGGGCTGTACCTGGCAAGATCCAGCGCCGCGTCGAGGACGCTGCGCGGGACGGGCTTGGGGAGAAAGACGCGCGTTGAGTGCCGCGCAATAACGGCCTCGTGCAACGTTATTGTGTCAGCTATGGCCTCAGCCGTGATTGAGATCGGCATCGTAGATATCACCATAGCACTAAATCAAGTAATTCGCAGTTCTCTAGCACAGTTGTTTCAGAGTGAAGAGGAGCCATGTCGGTACACGCGGCACAGCAAGACGTCCCCTCGTAGCACGTACATCTGTTATCTGCGGCGCGATTCGGTCAAAGTTCAAAGGATCTGATACGCCGAACCAGAAGGCCCCACGCGCCTCTAATACGTAAGCCCGCCGCTCCTAGTCCAGTAAGGGACGGCTACACCTCTGGGTCCTACCACACTGTCAGGACGCGGGGCACAGACCTTACCCCGCAATTATTATATAGTATCAATGCCGAGTCTGCAAGGAGACTCGGTAATTCAACTTTAAGTCGTTCTCTAATCTACCTACTATTTGCCTACAGTCACTCTTAACTACCAAGATCTCACAGATAGCCTATGACACCATGACTCATAGTTTGCGTACCACGTTAGAAGTAAGTATCCCACCTTCCCCTGCTTTGAGACAAGGACGTCGAGCCAGACATGATCACAACGATGGTAATATGGCCGTTGAATCTCGAAAACTGTGGCAAACTGTGGCAAACTTGGGAATAGATCAGGATCGATCACACCAACCAGACTGTTACACTACAATGATGGCCGGCGTACTGTAATAAGCCGACAGAGTTCTTACGGACTGGCGCTAGCGCCAGTTACTAACAGCTAGCGTTGCCAGCTGTCAGTTTAAAATATTTAAATAAGAGCTTAGAGTTTAATTTTAATTTTTTTAATTTTCATAATTTATATATTTTATAAAAGATTTTAAAATATAACTTTTATATATTTTTTAAATTATAATAATAATCGACCTGGGCAACAACAGTACCGATAAAAGTCATGGCAGGATCGGAGGCATAAAACTTTCCGTCAAGTGCTCTTGATTTAGCTTCGGCGGTCCCAGACGCTTTTTCCCGTTTGGAAATTGCGGAGACGGCACTAGACGAAGTAGCGACGTTTGCATATATTATAGCTAGAGACCCATTATTGCGATTCATTATTCATACTCGTCCTCAGGATTCAGGAGCGGGGGAGAAATATACCTTTCGACACACGTCGATATCCATGCCTGCCTTAGCTCGAGTATCGTCAGTTAGTCACCGCGAGACGCCTCAGCTTCAACTCTGTGGAACTATGCGTCGAGGCTCAATAGTGGCCTTGCTTGCATCGGGCTATTGACTGCAATGAACTGTTAGTTGCGTTGCGCCTTTTTCAAATGCCACCCATATTATACCTCCTGGTCGGGTAGTCTCCACTGCTAAACTTTTTGATGGATCGGACCACTTTATTCTCGCAAAGTACCTTATGTACTAATTTAATCACTATCGAATTGTTCTTGGGACTGGGCCGCCTCGAACAGTCTGCTTAGCCGCCGTACTCAGCTGAAGTTGGTGGGAGGATATTAGACCTGATAATTGTCTGAACCACAACATCATTACAACGTAATATAAGTCACTTTGGCGCAACGGAACCTACACCACAACTAAAGTCGGTCAGGTAGGCCCGCCTTTCCCTTTAACCCCGCACACGATTAGGTCAGACCAGAGACAAAATTTAACGATAATGGGAGCAGTGACAGTTAAAGCTGAGCACATGATATGCTACTAAGTCTTGCTCTAGCCCAACATTATTGAAATATTGCAGGTGTTGAAATGTATGTACATGGATACGTCAGAAAACGAAAATTTGTTTACTGGATAATGCAAGGTAGTGAGAAAGACACTGTTGCTTTTGTTCCACTAGTTCTCCACAAGCAATAGATAGTGGCTGGCCAGGGTATCAGAGAACAGTCTCGATTCATTTGTCAATAAGCCCAATAGTGAGAATAATGCATTTCGAACAGCATTATAGACTCTCCAGAATGACAAAACTCCAAAGTCACTCTAGCGCCATATAACGAATATACTATCGTCAGGATAAACCTTAGGATAATACACTAGTATTAAGTTTATGCTAACAGGGTACGTAACGAGTATAAGAAGTACTAAGGCTTTAAATTATAATATAATCGTCAAGGCTTAATAAGCCTCACTTATAGGTAGATAAATGCTTAGATTAATTATTAAGGTAATAACTATCTATATAAAAGATGTCTTTTATATATATATCTATTTATTCCCTTATTAATGTCCTCCTTGGAGCCTGTGGAGCGTACCGCTCCTAACGCTCCTGGAGTACCTTGGAGCGCACCGCTCCTGGCGCTCTTATATCACGTGACTCTAGACCCATAATCATGGTGTCTGACCCAATCAGGATATTCCCCACCTGATTGGTTCTTTCTTGCGTCTTGTCTCCATCGTCAGGCCGTGACTCCGGCCTTCGTTCGTAATAACTAGGCGGCCACGGCGAGAACGCAGAAACCTATCAGGCTCCCAGGTGTTAAAGCAACGGCACAGTCACTTAAGTGGCATTAAAAGATCCTCTCGTCCGTACAGCATCTCCACGCCGCAGATTCATAGCGACGAAAAAGATATTACAAAAGCACTTACCGCGGCGTTTAAGGAATAGCCATTTTAAGACGCTATTTTAAAACGTATAACGGAAAGCGGCTAAACGATATTTTAATTGCAATTTACTTAAGGCTTTTACGCATCTCGCGGGCTTTATAACCGTGTAAATAAAAGCTTTGTAAATTAGCTATCTATTAAAATTAAACTCTTTGTAAAGCGAGGTATATTACGCACCGCCGGTTTTAAAGTAAAAGATTTTAAATAAGATTATAATATAAAATATATTATAAAGTAAATTCGCGGTTATAAATTTACTAAGCTTAATAATTAAAGTTTTTAACTTTACGTTAAATAGCGTAACACTCGAAAGTTAATTTAAGAATTAATAAAACTAATAAAAAACACGGAAGCGTACGATATATATTTAAAATATAATTATATTTCCTGACCTTTTATTACGGTCTTATATGCTGGTAATTTGGTATATTATTATTGCACGAAGAAGAAAGAAGGAAATTAAGTTCTAGGCTAGTGTAACGGCTTTTTATAGGCGCCGTGCCGCTAGCGCCTTAGTGGCGTTTTAGTGCCGTAACACCTTTTAAGAAACGCAAACGTAATCGACCGAAAAAATCGGTAATCGGTAATATTATTACCGCGCGCACTTTATAATTCTCGTAATTAAAAATAATCTTTCTAAGCGTAGGGATAAGATTTTAATATATATATTATATTTTTATTATATATTTCCTTTTTCTTTGAAAAACCCTTTAAAACAAGTATTTTAATACATATTAACTACCCCGTTAAAATATATTACGAAATATTTTGCCTGCCCGCGTACAGCCTGGTAATTGCGTTAATATAAATTAGCTTAACCTTATAACACCTCGAATTTTCTTACGTATACTCGGAACGGCCTTATACTACTTACGCCCGAAGCGCATAATGTAAACTAATAAATTATTACTATTAATAAATATAGCTTAGTGGAATATCTTTTTATATACTTAAAGCTGCTAATAAAAAATTACCTTACCTGCGCTAAAAGCTCGTTCATAATATATGATTATAATTAATAGGCGTATTAATCAGGCGCTGGTAGGCCTTATTTAGTCGCAAGTGGAATTAATTATATTGTCGTCTTAGTATTTAACCCTGTAGTACAGGCTTACCTGATCAACGTGCTTATTTCTCAATCGAAATAATCATATTAAGAAGAGCTCCTTGCGATTAGGCTTGCACTATCTTATAGATGAGCGCTTCCTTGGACTCTAATCTTCAAGGCCTAAAATTTGCATATCCTGTAAGTCTTAAGCCCTTATGCATAAATACTAGATATGTACGGGATGATGACCAACCGAGGGCGATTTGCGCCTAAGTCGGAAGGCGGTGGCTTATACCCTATATGTATGGCAGGCGGACGAGGTCGTCATTGCTGCAAGCTGGGAATCAGGTTGACCGGTGCTACCACTAAAGTGCTGAGCGGGTGGGCCTTTCCCGTTCTTCCGTGGTGTTTTACCATCCCTCTCTAGCACGCTAGAATAGCGCTACGCTTTTGTATATATTAACCGTAACTTGGATCGAATAAGAGAAAACCTAAGCTATACATCTTCGTATAGTCGGGAAAGATCTGCTTATGTCAGTTGGGGGTCTTCTATTCTCCCTTACGAATAAGACCCATACTGCGGCTAAGTCCTTTCCCACACCCGCAGCTGCAGCCTGGCGCCCGACTAACCCGTCATTCGCGACGACCGAGAGAATGCCTTTTCCTGCTCAGACGACGAGGCTTCGCAGCCGAAGCACTGTGCTCCAGCCCTTACGATCCGCTAAATTAATGTCATTCAGGCCTTGCGATGCGGCTTCTGCAACACGACGATGCGGGCAAGTACAGCCTCACTCCGGACCTCGCTCCTGCATCGGTCAACTGCTGTGACAGAAGGCGGGTAAAATTTAAGTTCATGTCTACAGTGCGGCCTGGCTCGTAAGGTGCGATCTAGAGAACCTTAGCTGTTCGTTTAGTCTTGTTTGCATGGTAACCTTAACCCACATGTCTGATTATATCGACGAAAAGTCCTTTATCTAGATGATGATATGCATTATCTTTATAAGCTCAAAAAGCCCATTCTAGTCCCTTACTTATGGCCGGATAAATGCCTAATCCGTCCTGAGGACTCAGTGCCCCGGGTGCCCGGCTATATATAAAGACCGCTGGCGCTCTCCTTCGTCAACCTTTCTTTCTCCTTCTTCATCCCAACACCTCTACCAATTTACCTGATCACTCACTAGAGCTATGGCTTATATCCTTCGTATCTACCCTGAGCTCCTCAAGTGCATTGTCGACTGCATCATTGATGATGAGGATGACTATTCTATTTTAATGATTGGCATCGTGGTTCTAAAGACCTGCTTCGATTTCGTTTGACTTGCAAAAAGATTGAAGAACGTTCTCGACTTGCATTTTCCATAATGTTCTTCTCCGAACGGCACGTCCATCTGCAAACCCGAAATCTCGAAAATCTACTCGCCATCTCCTACAGCACAAAACTTAGCGGATTTTTGAGGGAGCTGTCAGTCTATCCCTGGGAAATCCCATCCGGTCCCGACAGATCACATCGTCATATAGCCTTGTTCAGTGCAGCGATAGCGCATCTGCCAAACTGCGAGATGGTCCGGCTGAGTGATCGAGCTACGGAAGACGATAGCTGTGGTTATTACGATATAGTGCCACGAGAAGATTTCGAATGGGCTCTCTGTCTCACACTTTGGGCCACAAGCATCAACTTGCCGACGAAGAAATGAGCCTTAGTCGCACATGGCAGTGTTCTACCCAGGACCATCGGGTTATCAGATCTTCCAACCAAATTTTCCCAACATTCAATGCTTGGAAATGGACATGGAGGGAAATGATCCACGTTATTTGCCGCGGCTTCTGGCTTTTTTACAACTCTTCCCCGTCCTTACCCATCTCGATCTTGGACTTCAAGATTATAGGAAGTTCCCAAATGAATTCCATCGGGGGATCTGCGAAAACCTGAATGTGCCATCCTGACAGGTGCTCACATTCCGGCATGTGCAATTTGCAGCCTCAGACATCACCGCGCTCCTTCTTCGTCACAAGGACACGATCAGATGTTTGGCATTGGACACCGTTGCGATTCATTCTGGGAGCATGAGTTGGGGCTCCTTCTCCCATACAATACTACAAATGCCGTCACTTACGTCTCTTGACGTGCAAGAAACTATGTATGACAATACAAAGATTATCGTGGCGGGTAATGATGGAAGATCTCCGACCCTGGCACTTTGTAGTTTCGGTATGAGACTTAGTAACAGTCTCGGCTTTCTTGCTCCCGTCACTGATTTGTAGCTCTTCCCATCCGGTTAATGGTAATACCGATATATCAATGACCGCGAGATATATAGATCATCAAGATTTAATTTCTTAGTTTCTAAAGAAAAGAGCAAGCTTGGACGCTTGTGACACCATGAGAGAAATCCAGGGTTTATCTTGTCTTTATTATCTACTATTATTTCATGCCATTCCAAAAACAGCTATAGTCAGAGTGAATACCTCAAGACCACAACTCTCCTACACGTTGCTCAACAGTAAAAGCATCAGCGCACAGCCTTGGGGGCCCATTTTGATTTACCAGTCCCCCTCGATGATCTTAATTATATCATCCTGTCTGTTACGCTCCTCGACCTCGTCGTCAGAATCCCAGTCACGTTCGAGATAGTAATCAGGTTCTCCGTCCGATATATCTGAGCCGGAGCTAGACGGGTTGTGCGCAACTTAAGAGTGTTAGTCTGCACGGTCTTAGTCGACGGTATTGACCCACCATTTAAGTTGCTAAAAGCACTCTCCAATACGTCTATATCATTTGCGGGATCAACTGCTGCGTTTCCTGCCGAGATAGTATTCGGATTAACTATCATTGAATCGTCTTTGGTGGACTGCCTGTAAGCGGGCAGAATAATCGTCTGAAACCAGTCATTGTTATCAGAAAGTTCATTCCATTTCCAATGACCAACAACCTCGGCTGGCGTCACTTCCCATAGGCAGACGAAGTGATTTTCGTAGTATTCATTAAATCTTCCGTAGGGGTCGAGTATATCATAATAGCTCATCTCAACCCTGACATCAAGGATGGGCAAACCACTCTTGAGTCGTTTGTTTGGATCGATAACGGTGAGCATTTGTTCGCCTTTTCTGGACCTGCCGGCTCTTTTTAGTGCCAACAATTCGATCGCCGTTGGAGAACTCGTGAACGAAATATATGGACTTGGTATCCACTCGCCGTGGTCGAGGTGCTTGGCTAAGGAGGATTTCCGAATTTCGTCTATGTCGAGACGCATCTCTGGATTCCTCGACATCATGCGACCGCTGTTGTTGTCTGGCTGACTTCCTGAGGATCCGTCCCAAATCCTGAGTAACGGTCCTTGGAAGCGTGGACAAGGCTCGGCGCGCCACGGGTGGAGAACTTCAGTCGCAAATGGATGCATTCTTTCGGGGTATAGCCAGTCGGAGACAGTCCGACGATTAAGAACTGCACGCTCTGCCATCATCACAGGTATAGAATCCGTCATAACCACAGAAAGTGGCTCGGCTGTTCCTTCATACATGTAGCATCGAACACAGGGTTTGTGCCGGCTTGATGGTGCCCAAGATGCCTGACGAGGCTTTCGTGAGGGGTCGCCTTGCGCGAAATTTCCATCACTGTTACACAGTATGGACAATTAATTGCCTTTCTGTCGCATGGAAAGACCCATCCAACACAACCCCACGATGGAGCTCTTACGACTCCATGGTGCATACAAGTGACTGTACTCGAATTCCCCGTCCTCGTTCTTATACTGAAATATTATCGTCAAGCCTGTGGCTGATGTAAGAGGGTGATTGTTTCAATATTGGCACACGATTCTGGCCAGCGTCAAGATAGGACTCCTCTGTCTGTGGCTGACGCGCGTGTGGCGGCGTGCCTGTAGCACGTGATGCTACGGCCCACTTCCATGAACATCGCCATTACGCGGTTCAAAGCCTGATTCCTTACCAACAAACTGCCTCCCTGTTAGCGCGACTTTCCGGGAAATTTGGTTCAGGCGTGCACTCATCTGAGGTTTGTGGCCTATTATATTATTTGCTTTATTTGCATCGTTCCCTCGCTCACAATAACACAAACATAACAGACACACCCCGTGCCACGCCGCTACCACAAAGCAACGAGTCGCAACGCTTAGCAAGGCCTGTCCAAAGTAATATTGGACCAGAGATCCTCTGCGCCCGAGGCCAAGACGCAACCCTCTATTTATTCCTTACAGGAGGCATAACCTTTTGTTCTCCAGCTATCCGCTCCGCCGGGGGCTCGCGGCCGCGCTGATAGAGTCTTTTAATCCTTTTGCTCGTTTCCTCACAGAGGGCAACTGGATACAGTCTAATTGTTGGCCTTGTTCCCAATGACGACACCATGAACTCGATCAGATCCTGGGAAACCAATGATGTCAGCTACGAAGTTAGTGCAACAACTTTCACCAAAACCTCACGACTTCCATTTCTTTGGGAACTGCCTGATGGCTCATCCATCATCTGGTTTAGGTCTTGGTAAGGAAGACGGAGCACCTTGCCAATAAATCATCGGAGGGAAAAAAATGACTAACGAAAGTCGAGTGCTTGCTAGGAACCACGAGCGTATTGCCAATGAAGTTAGAGCATTGGCGCTCGTCTCTGCCAGCACGACAATTCCAGTGCCTAAACTCCTTGGGCACGGGGTTCATTCAGATGGCCGGCAATACCTAATCACCGAATTCATCGAAGGCATTACCTTAAACCAGCTTTCGGAGCAAGAATGCTCATTTCTAGGAGAACAGCACGGCAGCTCACCGTGCAAAGCCTGCCTAGAAAAGGCTACTTCAAATGCACTTGAGTTCATTCAAGAGATTGTTTTGCCCCAGCTCGCTCAACTAAAATCTCGCCAGCGCGGTCTTAAGGGTTTCGTTATGCCTCCTCAGTGGCTAGCTGCCGATATTCGGCCTGGATGGAAAGGTCACCGTTGGGAAACTCTTCCTCTTAATGAGGCCAAGTATGTTTTCCAACACGGCGATCTTGCATCTCACAACATTATGATAGACCCGAAAACCCTGCAAGTCAAATCCCTGATCGATTGGGAATATGCTGGATACTTCTTGCCTGGAATGGAGAGATGGCCTGGAACGCTGGATGCAGATGCCTATGCTAAGCGCTCCTCTCAACTTGCCAGTGCAATAGCGGAGTTCATTCCCGTAGACTATCTTGCATGCTATGATGAATTGGATGATAAAGGCAGAGCGGAATGGGATGAGCTAATCGCTATTGGAGAACTTCCTTGTCATGATCAATTGAGGCAGACGGCACCAGATCACATGCAAAACAGATGACATCGAGGAGAATTAGACCGGAGACACAGGCTATATGGAAGAATTCAAGTGATACCGGACTAGAAGTTTCACTGGAATCCGCCAGTACATACTGCGGGATGGCAGGATCACAATCTGACCCTTAGGGTTCGCTGAATGTGCAGCTGCGATTGGAGAAGATATGGAGGCCTTATCAAAAACCTATATCAGTAAAGATGCGGCGAATGCAAAATCTGTTAGGTAGCTGCTTATGTCATACTAGTGTACGGTTATATAGACGGGCTGAGATAAAAAGGTCGAGGCATAAGAAGAGGCTTCTTAAGCCCGACGATGGGTATTGATAGACTAACTTATATAGCATGCGGGGTAATCTTGAGGCGCTGAGACCGTGACTGGCCCCTTAGTTGGATTGACCAAGAATGATTGATGCTCGCTGCAGGTTCCAGTTTTGTCAATGTGCTTGCACGGTTGGGTTGTCTAAACTCCTCGTTGCAACCCATCTTGCAACCCACTTCCTACACACCACCCATGATATGGACATATGTATTGGGTTACATTGCTAAGATGGAGGGTTGGCTAGACCATACGGGAATGGTGGGTTAATCTTTATCGAAGATTAGTGCAATCAGAGCCTTCGATACACAAGCTAAGATAACAGAAATTGACTGTACTCCAAAGCTACCACTAACATATATAAGTAATGCTAGATACTTCTTTGTTGAATTTGTCTGCAGATGCTGATGGTTTATGAAAGTCTATAACCCATCGATCCACCAAAGCGGAGCGCCCCTGAACGCATCTAACCAACTGTTGCAGGCGCTCGAACCGCTTAGAATGTCGAACGCTGAGAAGTGAGGTGTCGTCAACCATCCTACAAGTAGCGCGTTGTTAGCCTACGCCTCCCTTCAAGGCGAAGGGAAGGTTGTACAGAACATCATAATAAACAATCATGAGATGCTCCCAAGGAAGTTGTCTGCCGATCGTCAGCTCTTCGACATACCCAGAATTCGAGGAGAACCTAGGTACTCTCCGACAATGGCCAATGTGTCTAGCCGGCCATTTGGCTTGGTAAGGCCACACGTTCATTTCACCTTGATAAAGACAGCACCAAGAATCAACTGATAGAGAAACATCCCCCTTTAGTTTAGAGATTAAATGACTACAAACGGGCCCCAGATAATGATAAGCACCAGAGTGACTACGCAGTCGACTCCTGCACTGCGATCAAGTCGGTAACAGAATCCAATATAAGCGAATCTCCTACGAGCATACCTGCATACTGATTCGACCGCACTATCTTGCCTTTTCATTCCGGTATGACTGCGTTTGCGGTACAGGTGGCTTTGTACTAGCCGTATCCTTCGAGCTGACGACATGTGTCGTTTTCGGATCATCAGGCACAGGTGTCGGTGGCTTTTTGTCATCCAAGTGTGCGAATCTCTCTTGATGATAGGCAGAATCGACGTATGACTCCATGGCCGGATACGATGCAGGATAGATGATATGAAAAGTGGCGCTAACAAACGAAGATTCCTCAAATTACGTCTTATATAAACTCCGATGACTGCGTAACACCAAATGGTCTTTGATCTCTTCATCCAGTGTCCGCTGTTTCTTGTCCTTTGCATATTTCTCAAAACCAGCGAGAGCTATGCCCTGCATGCAGCTGCATATGTGCAACTGAGAGGAAGTCGTAGCGCATCTCGGAGTTGACGCATGGATGCGATTCTCTTGGATTTGAATGATAACGGTTAGGCCATGTACTGGGCACGAAAAGCGATTTCACATCGTTTCTTATGGTTTACTGACCCGGAAGTAAGTTCCTTTTGATGAACGTGGATAGAATTCACTTTTTACCTTTCCCATCTTAACAACGGCGAGCATTCTGTTGCTCAAGCAGCAGCATTTCGGTACGCTACTCACGGACAATTGCCATGTCGAGGTGGCTGAGACTAACATAACGCCTCCCTCAAGGGCCTATCAATAATGCATATATTTTCTTGTGGGGTTTACGATCCTGCTTTTCCCCTATTAGTTACACCAGAATCAAGCCGACCCACCATCCTGCGAGGTTGGTGTGTTAACGGCCGAATAGCCACCGCCTTTAATTACCCCTCTTGCTTGTTGAATATCTCATGTGATCGCATTCGGCTTTCCACCTCTCGGTCTGCGCAAGGCCTAGACACTCATCTTCTCGAATAAAGTATGACCACGTTGCAGTTTATAGAATATTGTACTGAGACATGTCGCACCATGATGCAACGCATGCGCCGTGGTACCCCAAAGGCGCCGTCAAAACCAACCCTCCTTTTTGTTGCCTAATAGTGGTTCCCGAGCTTGAGGCAGTGAAAATTCGATGTGAGTCTGTTACACAGACTTAGCGAATGCTTTGCCGTATGTGGGCTAATTGTGGTGGCATTGCTGCAACCGGCCAACTCGGCCTACTTCTTCGCCGTAACATTGACGAGTTCTATAACAAACAAAATTCATTTCCAACCAATAATCGCGTTCTATGGGAGTTAAATAACCCATACCCAGTACAGTACCCAGAGGAGCTATCGAGCTACAGAGGCTTCAGCTAGCTCAACCCGGTATCTGTTCGTGGCCCGATATACTTATTGTCTCGATGATGGTAGAAATCTTCGTGCATTGACCTCTTGTCGTTCGAGTGGTACAAAACTCCATCTGCCTATTATTACTTGGACTTCTACAGAATGCTACAGTAACCGCCGGTGTGAGTTTCGCCTTGCATTGCAGTCGCACATGCGCAACTTGGAGAACGTTGTAGTGCATGCCTCAGAGTTGGTGTACAAAGCAAAAACTGTCCAATCGACTGTCGACACCATACGAGACTTGCAGCAACTTCGTTCTCTCCGATTCAAATGTTAATTGCACCAAACGCCACCGCAATCTTCCCATAAAAAGAAGCTATCCAGTTCACCCTGTGGTTAGATGGTTAGGTATTTATGTCGTCCTTATTGCCGGCTTGCACCATAATCTAGTGATAACAGTTGGTCTTCTATGAGGTATGGTCACGTAGAATTGTGCTGAATGTGGAGTGACACAGTTTGTAAGTATCAATGACAGCCACTAGCGACCGCCCATTCGTACATTGCGCACCTCCATGCGCGGGAGCGTTATTGCGTGGGCGAATCATTTCCCACAAGCCCAACGCTTTCGTGGTGCCCCAATCTTTTGGGAGTATCGTACATATCCTAGGCGCTATAGGCCAATCATTCTTGGTGCCTATTTTGGAGGCGAGGAAGCTTGAGATTAAGGAATGTGAATCCGCCAATAATTCGCTGCTCGGCCGAATACGAGGTCTCACGCCCTGTCTCTGGCGTATGAGGGGCGGTTGAAAGGTTGCATCTGTGTGTGGGAAGCGTTGCTCTCCAACTCGTATTTGTTGATCGCCCTTCGCAGCGCAGCTATATCCAATCGTGAGCCACGCGAGCTAAGCAGGTGCTGTTAGATGTCATTGGGGAATTTCAACAATTGATTTAGGTATTTTCCCTGCCCTCATATTTCGTTCACATCATCACTGCAAATCGCAGCATTTACACTATGCAACTATAGATTGACAAACTCGTTCTTGGTTCGAATTGGATTGGGCTTAGGTGAATGTTGGGAGAGATCTGTCACAGAACGGTCAAGAAAGCCGTCGAATTGAATAACGAGTCTGCTCCTGCGACCTAGGTTGTAAAGGGCCCAGTCCAGGTCTTCGTCGCCATCTTGGACCATGGCGAAGGTCATCATCGAGTATGTGTAATTGGAATTGGCGGGCTGGCTGCAGTATCAGGGGCCAATTGGATCTGAACACCTGGTGTCACTGCAGCCCCTTAGTCTATATAGTGGCGTTTCAGAGGTTGGCAGTCGCCGGGATACGTTGGAAGGGCATCCTCAAGCGGGTTTCATGAACTCACGCCTCTGTGGCCATAATATAACAGCTTCAAGCTCGAGTTTGATGCTACTGATAGCTGCTCGGACAAGCGGTTCCGTTATTGCGAGGGCGTGTCCGCCTTTAAGTGGTCGGAATTTGTCATTCTATCTCTTTACCCAGGTCGTACGTCGCCCTCCGGAAGACCGACGAGCGCATCGCCGAGCCGCATATCGCGCGACATGGCCTGATTTGTCTTCCACAGAACTATTGCAACCAACATTTCCATTTAACCCCATCTGATGTCAGCGTGTTTTCCACGAAACTGAGGCCAGTGGTCCTTATTCGTGGTCTTTCTATAATGACCCGAATACAGGACTGCTGGATGGCTCATTGAATAAGTCAAGGGCCGAATTGCGGCATTTAAGGTACCGGACACGGGCGCATAGTTGGTCTTGTTGCTGTCGAAGTCTACGTTACCAGATCTGGGACCGTTTATCGGCTATATTATAACATATAAAAGGCTGTGTATTACGCTGAGAAGTATGCTGTTATTACTGTTTGAACAAAACTCCACGCCAGTTATCTTCTAATGGCTTCAGCACCATTATCCCTACTAGTAAGCAATTCCTGTCACATTAAAAACTAGACCATAAAAGGCAACTGATATATTGGAACTATTCTAGCCGCTCGAGCCTGGCTCAGTTGCACATACGGCTAACATTAATGCTACTATCTCCTACTTTGATGCGAAGCACCTTCTCCAAAATGCTTATGATGCATTTTGTAAGCACCAATGCTATGCAAGTCAGTTCGAAGTGGCTTATTGGCAGGAACATCGCAAATGCCAGGAGCTAGTGGAGGAGAACAAAACTCTGGCCCTTGTAATAGAACAGCTTCGTGCACGTTTATTCGAAGATGAGCGCTGCACGTCATGCTGGGAAGCTCGCTCAGGGGCTACCAAGCAGATCGAATCACCGAAGGTGGACACCGATATATTTGAAAAGGTGGAGCTTTTAACTAGCGGTGCAGGATTAGCTGCAGCGAGTACTGATATAAGGGAGGAGAGAAAGAGATCATCACCACAGCAGCAGGGTCAAAAAGCCCAACGTAAAAAGCGGACTAAGGCCGGAGTCGAAACCATTGCCGAGGAAAGATCGTTAGCAGACTTTTAGGTTATCGCAGTCTTTGAGTAGCATCGAAACTACTACTTCCATTAATTGAGTTCCTGTGGTTCTGGGTTTGGTCATGATCGGAATAGCCTCACCCACACCTTAAAGATTTTCCTCCACTTGTCCTCGAGCCTAAAAAAGACACCATTTATCTCCGTACCTTGATAGCCTGAAACATCGAGAATACCTTAGGCATTAAGTTCCACTCCCTCTAAACGAACCATTCTACTATGAACCTCCTAAAGCTCGATGCGCATTACTAAAAGCATGTCCTCAGGATTCTCACGCGTTGTTAAAATATAGAATGTTCCTTTACGATTATTCGTAATATATATTATATTAAACCCCAAGCTACCGATGTTTCTTATACTCGCAATGACAGACGAAGTGCCGAGGGTCTGGGCAAACGTCAACCATCAAAAGTGAATAGCGCAGCGCTCACGTTATTTTCGGGTCTCCGTTGAGTCTTGTTCAACCTCGCCAAGGCCTTTGTATGGGAGACCTCCACGGTAATACTAAGCAGGATCATCTCCGAATTCCAAGTGCGCAGCCGGGTCCTCGCTTAGGTCCATGCCTGAGTCCTCGGACATACCAATGCACGATTGCTCGATTAGTTTTCTGGCGCCTTTAATCATTTCGCTAAATGTATTAATATTTTATAGGCCTAATGCATTAATATTATCGATATCTATTTGTAATGCCCTTTTCGCGATATAGATTATCTTTTCGTTTACTTTACGACGCATTATTTTAATATACGAATCTCGGATAACTAGGTTTTACGTCTTATCGGACTCCTAAGATTTTTTAGCCTTCTTTAAAAGTACTTTTATTAACGTTTAAAATTCTTGCAAAAGCTAAGTATAGCGCAAAAGATCGTTTAGCGTAACGGGTTAGCTCGTGCTACCGCTACCCATGCTTTTAAATCGCTTCGTAATCTCGAACGATACCTGGTCGAATTTCTCGGGCTAAGCGACGCGAAGTCTAATCTTTTAAGGTATTAAGGGGAGCTGATCGACCCCCTGCTTAAAACGAGTGATCGCCCTTTCGTTGGAGGATGGACCGGACGACTACGTTGTTAGATATTGTTTCTTAGATAAATGCAGGGGATTGGATTGTTCAGCCCTGCCAAGGAATAAAGGAAGAACCTATCCAGCATAGACTCCGCTTGGCACAACGTAATGTGCACGTCTTATTGCTCTATTTCTACCAAGTCATTAGTTTCGTAGTTGCCTCTCCTTGAGGCACCCCTCGCCTATGGTTGTACCAGCAACGATGAGTTGAACGTGGCTGTGGCCCACGTGATGCCACATTTCGGCTGTAAACAAACCCTAACACCAACAAACATCCACAAATATTCTGCCAGAAACTCCCGTGATAAATAATCTTATAATATGACAAGTTGTCGTTGCCACCAAATAGATTAAACAAGGTCTCATAGCCATCAATTCGGATCGTAGTATGTAGCCCGATACTACACACGACGAGTATCGGAAGGATACATGAGTAGTGTATAGATCCATCGTTAACACGTACCCATGTTGGATGTGTCAGAAGCTCAACCCCATGTATGTGGGTAGAGTGGTGAGGGAAAGTCCCTCTAATAATCATGCAAGATCTTCGTCCACCAAGAACCACTTCTTCATGGCACCCTGGAAAGTCACCTCGACCCATTCCTTGATGGCCCTCAACGACTCCAACAAGACATACACCGACGTAATGCTCTCTGTGGTTCCGATGCTCATAGGACCATGGGCATCAATAGCAGTCCCCACATCACACGCAAAGTAGACCCGCCAGACGTGACCTACCACTTGAATTAAGGGTAAAGAAACCAGCCGCGGTTGTGGACCAGCACCAACGAGTGAGCCTCGGAGGTCGTACATGCGAGTATGCCAGGCCGCAGTCCAAATACCGAGTTGTAACAGAGGGTCTTGCTAAGGAAGCTCTGGTTTAGTCTCAATAGACACAGCGATCAGGCTGTTCTCAACTGGTCGGTAATGCGTTTGATTGACATGAGCCATGCCGCAACAGTCGACCTGCTGGGTGACACGAAGAATCTCGGCTTGAAGCTGAGCAGTTTTTGGCATGTCCATGACAAGCACGTAGTTGACTTTCCTACTATCGCCGCGATTGTCAATCCTAGCCATAGTCGCCGATTCCGATTGACGATCCCCATCCACGCTCTCTGTTGGGACTGAATAACTCGACACCGAGTCCGTCCTCTGAGAAGTCTTTGACTGTATTGGAAGCGAGTCGGCTGCAATCGAGGCAGACGTAACCATCTCGTACCGGATACTCACGTTGTTTCGGAGAGTGAGCAGCGGCTGGTCACTTGTCATATTCGGTGTGCCTAGGATGCTCGAAGCAAACACCAGGTCTAGCAGTGGCGCATGGACCTGATGATTCCAGGTACTCTCATGCCGCTCGTAGATCAGTGCCGCGGCGGCTTTCAGCTGCCACCTTATACCAAAGGTATGAACATGATAGGGCGTTTCTCCTCCCACAAGAGTCACACTTGCAGCACTCATTCACTTGCTCGCGTTGCAATTGCTCGGATAGTTCTTCTGATACGGCACATCGGCCTGTGCTAACCTTTGAATCAACCTCTCTTAGACGGGGAAGAAAAAGAGATTCGCGACGCTAAGGCTACAATCTTGGTCTCGCATCTCTTGACAGAGTCACCGGGTTATGATTTGAAATACTAAATATTAACTAACAGTAAAGCTAGAACTCATGAAGGATATGATGGATATGAGCAGGGGCGTCCAACATCCAATCCGAGGCCTGTCTCTACGGTAATATCTCTCTAGCCAAGCAAGAGACTTTCTCCCCACCGGCGAAGGTGACGGTCCAGAAGGAAACCTCCAAGACTCCATCAACTTTGTCTTGACCAACTTTGTTGAGACGAACAAGTTATGGGTTCGACTACAGTACCAGGGCCACTCGAGGGACCGAGAGCTCTGAAGCCCTTTATGGGTTTTGTTTCCGGGGCTGACTGTGCTTGGGCTTATCCTTGGAATAGATCGCGAAACACTTGCACGCTCAGCCCTGTTGCTATCGCTCACTGTATAGACTAACGCAGGCCCTGAAGTCGCCATGTTGTGTTGTCAATTGCAAGTTCATGTGACGCTCAACCAGGTTTCCACACTAGCTGATCTTATACTTGATAGACCTGCCTGTGGGCTCTAGTTGGTGTGTAGGATCAACTATACAAGTTATAGTACCCCGGTTTGGAAGGAATCGAAAGTATAACTCATGGAATCGCGATCGCGCGGCCGCATCTTCAGTGGTGCAGCTTCACTTATCGCCGCCGTCGATGCGGGGGTAAAGCTCGCCTTCATCTATACTGTTGTCGTTCATGTCGTGTATTAAGCCCAAGGCGACCCCTCAGTCGATCCTCCCTGGGTCGGAGTCGGAGGAGGTCGAGGAGTTCGAATGGGCGATCGGCACGGTTTGCGGGTATTCGTTTGTGGTTCGGCGGGGAGATAGCGACACGTTTGATATGCACAGTCTCGTCAGGGCCACCGAAACAGAGAAAACCTCCATCGGAAAGCCCGAGCCCAAACTTCAGGCATCTTCACGACCTAGCCCGTCACGCCATCCACGGTATCGAGACGCTTGACGTTGCCATATCGACTGTCGGAGAGTAGAGTTGCGTGGGGCTTCGAAGGCTTTTAATTGGTCGGGCTCGGGTTGACTTCGGCTTTCGGCTATTGTGGCTTTGGCTGTTGACTTTTATCCCGCGTAGTGGGCCTGTTTCGCCGACTCCATTCCAGACGCGATATACGTTCCCTTTTTGAAAATTTGTGAGTTTGTACATAAAGCATTAAATCGGAAAGAACAATAACCTACTCACTAGCATACACAGCATTAAATCTCCGTTTACTCACCACGGTCTGATTCTTTTACATAATTAGCTACAATCATGGCGGTTGACGCAGATTCAATGAGCCCTTGGGTACTCGGCAAGAGATGTGACGCTCGCGACATCCTCGAAAGTGTTACTAAGGCATTAGAAAGCAGGACGCCGGAACCAGAATTGAACCTTATCTTACCCCCTTATTCCTTCCTAGCAGAATGCAAACGTGTTCGGGGACAGAGATGGGAGGAGGACGAGAAGATTGTGAGCGAGAAGCGACAATCAATGATCAAGGAGTGTCGCGAGAGGGGCTTGGGCTACCGATGTGGGATTACCGCTGGACAATGGTTCGAAGCCTTGGGATAACATGGAAAGGACGAGAGGCTGGTGGCCTGATTTGACTATATTGCGCGTTTTGGAGTTTGTTATCAATGGCGTGCCGCAAGCGAGGTAACGTCCGTCACCTACTTCTTGGCACCCCCCACATTTCGGCACCCCCATTTTTGATGCGCTTATACTTCAACTATGAAGTTCAATTAATTTCTATCTTAATTATAATGCCACAATAATGCATTCTTCACTATTATTAGGGTTTTCAAGGTCGCTGGATTTATCTGAACTATCGTTAACCTTACCAACTTCGATTTGAGTCCTCCGGATAGCTTTAATATCGGCAAACTTCGAATTTGGGCTTATTTAAACCTTTCTACGCTTCCTAGCCCTACTGGCATTAACCTCTGCCTGTAATGACTCGACTTTTCGCTGTGCAACTGCTAATTAGTAATCCTTCCCATTAAAGCCTTTTTAAACCTTTCGAAATAGTAGCCGTTACGTAAACGTATCGATATCGAGCTTATTAAATAAGTTAAATTAATTATAAAGCTTATCCCTTTTTTAAAAAGTTAACTACGTTATTATTAATATATTTACCGTTTATTTCTGTTTTTTTTAATATTAAAAAGTTATTTATAAATTTAATTAATTTATTTAATTAAAGTTTTTATATTTTTAAATAATAAAAAGTTTATTAAAAGTTTAATTATATTAATTATAATAAATATATTATCATTAAAATAAATTTTAAAATAATATATTAATATTAAATTTATATTAATAAAATATATAATAAATATAAAAAGTATTAAAATTTAAATTATAATATAATTATTAAAATTTAATAAGTTTTATTTATAAATAAATAAATATTTAAATTAATTATTAAAATAATAATTATTTATATAATTAAAAAATTTAATTTTTATTATATTTATTTATTTTATATTAATATTAATTTAATTATATTATTAAATATAATTTTTTATTAAATTTTTAAAATTATAATAATTTTTATAATTTATAATTTTAAATTATTATTAAAGTAATAATTTTATTATTAACTATTAATAAATTATTATATATTACGTAAATTAAACTTTTGAAAAATCATATAAATCCCGTTATAATAAAGCGCCG
>JARVKI010000154.1:0-63904 GCA_036674765.1 Seiridium cupressi
CCCCCCCCCCCCCCCCCCCCCCCCCCCCCCCCCCCCCCCCCCCCCCCCCCCCCCCCCCCCCCCCCCCCCCCCCGAGCTCGGAGAGCTTGAGGCTTCATGGTGCGTCAGTCGTCCTAGGCATTTACAGGGATGGGCCGATCTCCGCCTAGCGGTTATCAGGGTCACAAGCCCGCTAACTCAGCCCATGCCCATGTGCTGATCTCCACCGTCAGATCTGATGAACGCTCCCTGTGTCAACTACATGGGAGCCAAGGTTAGTGGTTGTTTATTCGGCCTTCAATGCCGGTATCTGGGATCAAGGCCATGCAAGGCCACCGGTCGACGAGGGGCTCTGCCACCATCCCGAAAACGCACCTGTCCCTGAATGACCATAGTGTCCAATTCGTTGGGTACCGTTTCCGATAACATGGGGTCTGTGGACTCGCGGGTGCGGTCTGTGAATTCCGTCTGATATCGGCTCTAGTGGCGCCGTCAAACGAGGGGTGGAGCTTGTGCCCAACTTGGAAATTTCACAAATTGAGATTTGTGAATACCATCTTCTCTGCCCAATCAGCTCAATCTTGTAGGGGAAGTGCAACAGCCACAGCCTAGAGAAGCTGCGGGACCACAAATCTTTGGGTACGATGCCTGGAACCCACGTCTTCATAACACATTTGGCATGCCTTGATGAGGCTGTACGGACATGAAAGCTGCCTGATTCAACATAATCTTTCTCCTCCATCCATCCAGGGTTTTCTTTTGGGCATAGTGCGGGCTGTCGCCGCATCACGTTCAGCCTATTCGGGGATGGTTGGTTACTTTGATGGCAGCAGGCAGAATCGTGACATATATATCACCAATGGCGAAGAAGCAGGCGCAGGGGCGGTCCGTCAAGGAGCGAGCCCAGGACGACTTGGTCATGTCTGTAAGTGCACAATACAATGTACAAGTTCCTGTGCAACTATAACCCTGACCCCCATGTTTTAGACGAACAGCAGCAGTATCGTTTCCAAGCGAAGTGTTGAGCGAATCTACTATCCCGACGAGCCTCACTTCTTCCGCTTTTTTGTCAAGAAATTCCAGAGGCGCTCGCCGCTGATTAACCGCGGATACCACCTCCGGCTCCATGTTATAGATGTCGCTGTCAGGAACTTCCTCCAGAGACCTTCAACGAAGCGCAAGGTGGTTATCAACCTGGGTGCCGGATTGTATGACACGATGCCCCTTGTTGTCCCTGCTGGTGCTGACATGGTTGCAGCGACGTGCTCCCCTGGCAATGCTTGACCAGATACTCTGCCTCCAGCGAGAATGCCAAGTTCATTGACATTGATTTTCCGGACTTGATGCATAAGAAGAGCAGAGTAATCCAAGAAACCCAAGAGCTCAAGTCAGCATTAACAAATATGCGAGTGTCCGAGGATCCATTAGTGTTGTTGGAAAGCGACCAGTACGTTCAGATGGGCTGCGATTTGAGAGACCTCGACAGTATACAGCAATCGCTATCAAAGCTGGTCGATGTCAATGAGAGCGAGTTCATATTCGTTGCTGAAGTCTCCATCACATATATGGAGACAGCAGCCGCTGACGCCGTCATCAGGTGGGCGGCTTCTCTTGGTCAAAGTTGGAGACATCTTTCGTCGACTTGTACAAGCTCATGCTGACTGTTCTATAGCTGAGTTCTGCTTGCTGGAGCAAATACTACCAGATGGCGCTGACCATCCTTTTGCTGAAACCATGCTTCGCCACTTTGAGAAGCTGAACACTCCTCTTAGATCAGTGTCTACGTATCCAACTCTCCAGGATCAGAAATACCGCTTTGCCCACTTGGGGTGGGCCGACGTCGACGTTGAAACACTTTGGAGCACTTGGTCTTCTGAGAAATATCTATCTCTAGAAGAGCGTCGGAAGCTCAATGAGATTGAGCCATTTGATGAGTGGGAAGAATTTGCCATCTTTGGCGCCCACTACTGCGTCGTCTCGGCTAGAAATCTACCAGCTGGAGACCATAGCGAGTTGGAACATACAAGTACCTCATGCTCGAGGGATGACGCGCCGCCGCAGCTCAACCTCGAAGCCACGTTCAGCGAGGGCGTCAGGACATGCCAACGCCGTTTTGGAGCGTCGATGATGCTAGAAGATCTGCTGGGACGGCAGTTCGTTGCAAACCTGTTTGGCCTCGGAAACACCAGTCGTCTGAGATCTATCGATATCTACAGCTCAGGGTCCATGATAGACATCGGACTGAAACCCGTCGGGCCTCCAGCTAGAATGGGTCATACAATCGTGGACGTCGGGGTGCATGGGAATCTTCTCATCGGTGGTCGTGGGTCGCCCTCTGCCCCCCTGAAAGACTGTTGGCGCTTCGACAAGGCACGCCAGGACTGGCAGAAAGTCGAGGACCTCCCTACGCCTTTGTATCGGCATGCAGCAGTCAGAGTGGGCCGGTCGAGCTTGGCTTTGGTCGTCGGCGGCAAGACGGGTCCCTCGAATGTCTATAATGGCTGTCTCCTATATATTCCTCGCAAGGGTTGGGTCGAGTGTGAGATATCGGGGCAGCGCCAGGTTCCTGTTTTTGGCGCCATGTTGGCTAGTACAACTTCTAGCCCATCTGGGTCGTCAGCCACTTTCGAAGGAATATTGGCAGGCGGTCTCACAAGGGGTGGCACTTTGGCCAAGCAGACTCTCCGCTGGGAGCTCTCGGTGAGTGACATTGACAGACCAATCATCAGATTCACGCCACTCGCGCTCGATGTAGAGAGTGGCAGGCAATCATCTCCCTGTCTGTTGAATCGTTTCGGTGCGAATGCAGTGGTTGGTAAGAACGGGCAACTCTTGGTCATCGGTGGAATAATTGAAGGCCGTGTTCTCCAAAACCACGATGAAGTCCTGCTCGTTGAAATTACGAGAGACAGCCTGAGCATTGTATATACTGCAGGCATAAATTCTCAGACCATGCCGCGACCGCTGCTGCTTGGTATGTCTATAGCACAAAGTGCTGACGGACGAATTTTGCTCACCGGTGGTGGTGCAACCTGTTTCTCCATGGGAACATATTGGAACAAGGGCCATTACATCTTGGAATGCAACAGGCTAGGAGGGCAACAACCTATCCAAGGCACAGGATCGTCTTCGTCTAATTGGAAGTTCTGCCAGACCTTGGAACTGACAGACACTCCAGCACATCAGCCAAGCACCATAGCATCTGGCCATGCTGAAAAGCCGGCATTAAAAGCCATACCAAGAGTCAGACTGGAGAGCCCGTCTGCCTTCATCGAGATTCTGAAGGCAGGAAAGCCCGTTATCATCGAACGCGCCGACCTTGGCACATGTGTCAACTCCTGGACAACCGATCACCTGGTGAGCCAAGTTGGGAAAGATCGCAGGGTTGTAGTGCATGAAGCCGCGACATCCAAGTTGGATTTCACCTCCAAGAATTTCAGCTATGTGACTAAGGGATTTGGGATGTTCGTAGAGGAGGTGGCTCGAGGTGGCAAGATGTATCTGAGAGCCCTATCAGAAGCCAGCCCAACAGATAAACCGGCGGTTCTAAGCCAGGACTTTCCCGCCCTGGCACAAGAGTTTGTATTACCCCCGGAGCTAGCCTTTGTGGCGGAGAACATCTTCAGCTCGGTACTAAGGATCACGGGCCCGGTGAACATGTGGCTACACTACGACGCAAGTCCTACACTCCACGAACGTTTTTGTGTTCCATCAGCTAAACTTTTCTTAGGTTATGGCGAACATTTATTGTCAGATAGTCGGCTCCAAGCGGTTGATACTCTTCCCACCATCGGATGTCACAGAACTACCGTTCGCACCCGGGGCTTCGAGCTCTAGCCTAGACGTGTTCGCGGAGTTGGATTCGGTGTCATTAGCAAACACCCATCCCCACGAAGCACTTCTGGGCCCTGGAGACGTGTTGTTCCTGCCGCCTCTGTGGCTACATACGGCAGCCCCAATGAGCGACCTAGGCGTGGCTGTGAATGTCTTCTTCCGCAATCTGGAGAGCGGCTACTCAGCTGGTCGGGATGTGTACGGGAACCGCGACCTCGCGGCATACGAGAAAGGCCGACAAGATGTTACTCGAATCTTCAACGCATTTAGCAAGGTGCCCGAGGATATGAGGGGGTTCTACACAAGAAGATTGGCAGGAGAACTGTTACAGAAACTGCATGAATGAGCTCCTCATCACCGAGGTCGTTAGGGGAGTGGCCCACAGCAGATGAAGCAGCCGACAGCGATATGCTAGGAACCACAGACTAATCGGAAGCCAAAGACATCATCACCTTATTCAATACACCCCAATGTGATTTGATGACAGTATTAGCTGCTCCAGTGAAGCTGTCACTCCGTAGTTCAGACTCGCCTTTGTGAGCCTAGCGATGCTGTTTCTTCGCAGATCTCCGCCTCAACCATCCGTAGCCCCTATATATCTGATGCCCGACCTTCTCATCGGTATCCTGGGCATGCTCAAGCCCACCTCGTCTCAGGCCGCCAGGTAGAGCAAACCACAAAAGAAGGATAAACACAAATACAGCCAAAATTATGGGCTGTAGGACCTCCACTCCCCTGCTCGATGCAATTGCGCCGACGGCGAATGGGAATATGGCCGCTCCGCCGCCACCGAGAGCCGCCGCAAACCCAATGGCGGCAACGTGATAGTCGCTCGGAAGCAGCTTCGTCGCCGCCACCACGGCGGCGGGGAAGAGTGGGCCGAGAAAGAAGCCCTCGAATGCCACGAAGATGGCCGAGGCAATGAAGCTGGGGATCAGCCAATACATCAACTGCAGCGCGATGGACAGCAGGAGATAGATGGTAATGGAAAGCTTCTCGCCGATCCTTCCGGTGATGAAACCCAGAACTACCCGGCCAACCGTCAGTCCCAGCCAGAAAAAAGTCACCGTCAGGCCAGCCGGGAACGCCTCTGCCCCCCTCACCACAAGCATGAATGTCACGATCCAGCCTCCAAGACTGACCTCGGCTCCGACGTAACCGAGGAAGAAGAAAGCCACCAACCAGACGATGGGCGACTTGACGACCGTTCGCGTCGTCGTCCTTGCCCCTCCAGTAGCATCGGCATGCGTCGCTCGGTAGACAGCTCCCGTGGCACCCCAGAACACCGTCGTCGCCAGGACTGACTCCAGAGCGGCTGCAGCAATCATCACGTAATAGAACTGGTACCAAGCCAGGCCCTTGGTGACCATGGCCGTGGCAATGAGCGGACTGATCGTGGCTCCCAGCCCGTAAGACCCATGCAAGAAGCCCAGCAGCTCGTTGGCATTCTCCATGTTTCCGATCCACGCATTCCACGCACTGTCCTCGATGCCGTTGCCAAGCCCAGGAAACATCATGATGGGCGGAAGTGCGGCAAACGGCGGGTGCAGACACATGGGTATATAGCCAATCAGTCTGGATAAGGGGGCGATAACAGCCACACCACGCTGGCCGAGGTGATGGTGCACGAGGTTGTTCGACATGGCCGCGACGAAGTAGCCGACGAAGGAGGAGAGGAAGAGCAGCGATACCAGCGTGTACGAGATGTCGTAGTACGTCTCGATATACGGGATGAGGGCCCCGACACAGGCATCGTTCATGCCCATCACGATGAACGAATAATTAGTGACGATAAAGCGGTAAGTGTTGATCCGGGGCTGGTTCCAGCGCTCTAGCGAAGGTTTTGGCCGCTGCTCTGGTGCCTCCGTGTCTTTAGATTCCTCGACATCACGATCTTTGCCATGTATGGTTGGTTCTTTCGCCCCAAGCTCTCTTGCCGCCGGTGGTTCATCTAGAGCAGTAGTAACTGGAGCAGCCGTAGACATGGTGGCGGACGTGGCAAGATCCGAGCAATCAAGCTATGATGGTATGTGCCAGGCGCGCGAGTATCTACAATTCTAGAGTACGAGTCTGGACCGGGGGAATTGCTATAGGGCAGCCTCTACATCAATCGGAGCCAGCCAGCCCGGGCAAGCTTCCTCACTTCCTGTGCCCAACTGGCTCCGAGGGCGGCAGGAGTCCGTTCGAGGTCCGCCCGGAGCATGGTGACCGCCCATGTCGGAGCTCTTCGTGTGTGCCAAGTCAAATCTTGGACGATTGATAGGCCTGTCATGTCATAGAAGTGGAGAGCGTTATACCAACCACCGAGGATTAGCCAGCGGGCCCGACTTGCCGGCCTGAGCGCTGCTTGTGCGTCGCTGGAACGCTCGCTCTGTACCTGATCCTGGAATTCTTCGCGATCTGTGTGGGCAGAGTCTTGTGAGTCCTCCCTGATGCGTCTTTCAGATCTGTCAGGCAGTGGCACTAGCAACACAGTCATTAAAACTGGGTTGTTACTGGTGGCATGAGGCGGCTTAGGCCCACGATGTGGTTCACCGGCTTCGGCCTAGCCAGGATTGAGCTTTTGTCATCAGCTCGAGAGTGCACTGCTTGGCCTGAGGATAAATTCCCCTTGGCCAAAATAACAACCGAGCCGTGATGTGTACCATTCAGGATGAGAACCTATTGGACAGATTGCCCAAGCCTCCTTGTCTGTTTGCTGCCTTTGGCTCCGTAATCGTGAACACACCAGCCACCCCTGGAAGGGAAGAGACTCGGTCTGCACGGTAGAGAGCATGACCAGTATGACGGGAAACACAACTCTTCGTCGAGCGGTTCTCTTGTGCAGCTGAGGCAACGAGCTTACACTGATCCGGCCTTGGAATCCCCCTCTTCCATTCCCTTGGTCTAAGCGAGATGGCAACCAACAATAACTGTACCACCATCTCGACGAACCGTGAGGGATCTTATAAGCTTCCGCCATGGGATGCCACGGCCGCTTTCTCTAGGTTATCTCTTTATACCAGCACTGAATGTTCCCCGATGTGTGCTTCGGTGGTCCGAGGTGAAGAGGGGGGCCGCTCGAAGGAGTATGTCTACGGCACGAGCATATAGAAACTCGGCCAGAGCGGCTGGCACCAGATCAAGATCTTCCCACAAGAGGCGCTTGACGCTCGGCTGACTTGCCGTATTCAGCAGTGTTGATTGGCAATGTGCTAGCGATTGAGACAGACTCTTGTTTCCTTTGACAGGCCTTTAAAGAGGTACCATGCCCAGCCGGCCGCTCGCGGTTGAATGAAAGCTTCTTTGTAGTGGCTGGTTCGAGTCACGCAAGTGTTCATAGCTGAATAGCAGTGCTAGGCCGTGACGTCTAAGCGCCGGCCAATGGACTGTAGAAGAGGTTCCTGGGTAAATTGTACAACTTGGCATTCGTATTGCTGACATGGAAGACAGCTCCTAATGCTCAAGTCCCCAGCGTAGAGCTCAAGGCGACATGTAGCCTTTCCATCCGATGCCGACTTCAGCTCAAAATTCATCCGCACAGGCGATGACTCGGCTCGAAATTGCCTTATCTCTCCGCTTGGCCACGATCACTGGTTGGAATGGCTTGATGGTATCGGTACGGAGTATTAGCTTGCAGTGTTCATACTGTGAACATTTTAAATATTTTTATGCGGGAAACACCCAACTTCCGTGGGAGCAGTGACATGGATAATACGTAGCAAAGGAGCCAGTAGGGAATGCCCCGAAGGAATCTGGCAATTGATCGTCTCCGTTCCGATCCGTGTCCGTGGCGGAGTTTGGAGCGAGAATCTGGGTCGGCTTTCAGGCTGAGGCCGAACCTGCAAAGGACCGCCTGTGTTACCTCGAGATATTCGCCTCGGTCAAACAGTGAAGAAGTGTGGAATATGACTGTGAGAGCGCTTGCTGCCCAGGTGGTGATACCATACTAGTCTGTCTGATATGAGCGGACTCGAGTAGGCAGCACTGTCTCATTCACTGGAGCACGTCGCAATACAGAGTCGAATCTACACGGAGCATCTCGCTTTCTCTCATTACCGGCACGAGACAAATGGAATGGCTGGGGCTGATTGGTATGCGGCGAGGATCAGTTGCCAAGAAATAGGCGCAGCCAATATCCTCTGCTGTTTCGAGCTTGGACGTAATAATATTGCCATGGCCAAATCTTCCCTGTTTTCTGAAATGCTCTTCGGCGTGAAGGGTGCTCACTTGAGCCAGAGGAGGTCACCTTGGTTCGGGATCACACCACCAAGAGGGGGGGGGGGACATCGAGACTACATTGTCTTCCTTGCGCCGATACTTCGTGTCCGGCGCCAGATGATCACCTGTACTTTGGTAATACATTGCAGGGGAGGGCTACGCCTTCGTGTTACCAAGAGCCCCGAGCCGCAGATCAGAAAACCTCTGGGGTCGCCAGGCTGAGTCACCACGTGAAGTGCCATTTGTCTAATCGTCATCTCCAGATTCTGCGTAATGTTCACCATCGAATGTGGAAGGTCGGAATTTGAGGCGCAAAGGATCAACCTGTTTATTGGATTCAGCTCGCCATGCACAAGACACAATGCATTATTTCGCTGATGATTGGTTTGTTGCATATCAGATGATACCCAATCTGTTGTCAAAAGGGCCCAGGTGGCACGGAGCTGGCTTGGGGGCGCCGCATCCGCCGCCGGCATGACGCAGTTATCAGCCCTATAGGGCATATGCCAGACGCTGCATGGCGCGCGGTTTGGGCTGCTCATTGTAGTAATATGTGCTGTTGCATCAACACTGGCCAATTAGGACGACAGTTTCGTCCTATAGTGCTTCCGTCGGTACCTTTTCGGCCATGAGGCTGCGGTGGGCGGCTATGAACGACCATCTACCTGGGCGGAGCCTTCCGGCTACACAATGTACCATATCATTTAGAGAGCTCTTGTGGAAAGTACGATACATTGCATGTATAGCTCCGTGGTAGCCGCGGGTGAAGTACCGGACATGTCTTGATCGGCACTTCACAACAGGCGTCGAGTCGAGTCGCCTGCAACAGAGACTTGAAACGCTACAGCCTGCCTTCGATTCACCTACCTGCTTGCATGAGGTCCGAGATAGAAACTTGAATGCTCGGCGGTTGCTACCCACCAGTCAGAACTCACCATCCAAGGGCTTGTGTAGCTCGGTTATATGGTGAAATTGGTAGATAAAACCCTAAAAAAAAATAAAAAAAAACTTATTTTACCGGAAGGGTTGAGATTTACAACTAACAATTTACATGTTCCCCCCCCCCCCCCCAAAAACCTGTTGATGACCTCACGCTGGAGACCAGTTGCTGTATGGAATATGCCTGTCTATCGCTAGTCGATACGTTCTGACCCCAACGCACGCTCATAGTCGTCTGATCTCGACATGCCAAGCTGCACCTCGAACTTCGTATAAACAGGGGAACATGACGGATCCTCAGATGAATGCTGCTCGAGTAGGTGTAGCAAAGAGCACACCAGCCCTAACCGCGTCGATCATAGCTTAGACCGTATATGCAGACGAATCGTGGACTGTCGGGCTCGATACCTCCTTGGCCCAATCGTATCCCGTACCCCTCGTCCTATGGGGAGGGCCGACGAAGCGCATAGGCAATCGGCCTGGTGCGTATTATCCCCCAGGCGGCGGCTGGCACGGGTCACGTGTAAATCCCGCCCGAGAGTCGCACCGGGGTCAGCGACGGGCGAATCGCAAAGAGGCGTTGGTTCATCAGTGTCAACTTGATTATCACCGATGATCAGCAGCAGGGCGGTGTGGCCAAAAGTTCTCTACATATTGTTATGTTGTATCCAACACAGACGGAAGTGCCAAGCGGCAGCTTCATCGCAATGTGGTACGGGCAAGGCATTGCAGAGGAACGGCTCGGCGCAAAGAGGGTCTTCTCGGAGCCTTTGGACACCAACGTGGCTGAGCAGTTAGTGACCAGGGTAGCAGCGGCAGTAGCATCTGGATTCTCGTCCCCGCGTTGAAGGCTGTCGTTGGATGGAGGACTCGTCCTGTCGCTGAGTAAATCAAGCCACGTAGAAATCGGTAGTAAGGGCGCCTTCCGTCGCGACATTGTTTTTTATTATCACGACCAAGCTTCAGCCGATGCAGATTTCCATTGCAACATCTATGTTGGCAGCGGAGACGCCGGGATGAATAATTGCAGGCGTTTTGACTGACTTGTGCAGACTGCCCACTTCTATAGTCTGCCGGTGGGACGGGTCTCTCTGGGGCGGCGATCAGATCAGGGGCGGGGAAGCGTGGTGACTCTGTAAATCGGACCTGGCTGCTACGTTAAGGTCACCGCTGGATCTAGAAAACCAGCTGTCGACCTCCCTGCCCGGAGCTGGAACGGGGGTTGGTAAGCCCAAGGACGACAGTCTCCCGGGACCCGATTGGCCCTATTCGCACCCGCAAGGTTTAAGCTGCCCAATCACAGGGGCCATGGACTGCTCCGGGACTGGAGAATGGCGAAAATCATAAGTTGACCGCTTGTCCGCCGGCCAAAGGACGGATGCAATAGCATCGCAAGGTGGGACCACGAGCTCCATCATGCCCATCCCAGTTACGGCCGAGCTCATGACTGAATCCAAAATGCCCTAGCAAATGGAGTGGGCCTTATGAGAGGCTTGTTCCTGGCGATGGGTTCGTCTTGCAGGATTTGTCGCCTTTTTGCGTCAGGCCCGAAAGGGCGGGATTCGAAGGCCTGTCCTCAGGGTGCATATGTCATGTGCAGCGCAGAACCCACGGGGGTGGTGTTGAAGAAGCGGAAGAGTACATAAGGCTGAACGCGTGTCAGCACCTTCTTTTGGTTGGCCCAGGCCAAAACCCGATGCAGTAACACGCCCGCCAAAGAGGGGATGTAGGGGACAAGATGGAAAGGTCGCCCTTCGCATGAATCTGCACCGGGCCCGTGATGCTGTAGGTATTTGCAAGTATGAAAATGCACAACAACTTCCCCCAGTGGGCCAATCACGTGTCATGGGCCATGCTGTGCACCTGGACGGGAAGAACTGCTGGTTCATGGCAATGAGCGCAACGTAGATAGACCTTGAGACATGCCGTTTCTCGTCCCCTCGACCAGTTAGTCCATCGTGCCTCCACAGCGAGGCACAAGTTCGAGAACATGATGAGCTGGTGATATTCAAGTGCCGACAGCGTTGCCATGTCAGGCTCGCAAAGTCAGAAGTGCACTTTCAGCACCCTCGATTGATTGGCGGCGACCGTTGCACTCAGTCTTACCCCAGGAAGCCACACTTTGATCCTCTCTGGCCTCTCCGCTAGCTGCAACTTGCACTATCAATGTACCACATCAACCTTGATGTGCGCGTGATTATGCACATACGGCCCTGTCAGTTGTTTCTGATCCTCCTCTCGGCTGCGTGCTGCAACATCTGAGACATGAGAGCTACTCCATGCCGCGGTTGAGATGACCACGAACCCTCGTCATCGTCTATTGGCAATCAATCTACACTAGAGGAGCAACAGTTTGCGATCGTTATCACATGGGTGCGTGCGTTGCGAGCCACGGTCCCGAAGACGGCACTTTTCCATCTCGGGCGCGCTTAAATCGCGCCGCGTACCGGGTCTGCCAGGCTAGGGCAGTGTATGTCGCCTGAGCTCTGAGATCTGGGTACCTTTATAGGGCGAACGACGAGACCACGTTTCACAAGCTCTCCGTTACACGATCACGACAGCAATTTCAACGAATGGCTGCGGTCGCATGCCGCCCCGGTTGAGCTGCAACAAGGAGCGGGGGCCAAGAGAAGTGCCCTGAACCTCCCGGCTTTTCCTACCGTACATTAGGAGCAAAAGCTGGCTCAGGCTAGTTGGCAGGCGCGTATTGTGTACGGATCCAGTTAGTTGCACGTATGTCCATTGTTGGTCTGGGTGGGTCGAGAACAACCGGACACAGCCCCGCCCATATGTATGTATACACTCGACAGCGAGCCAATCGTGAGCGTCCCATGGGAGCCCCCCCTGTACCAACGGTCGATAGTCTATTTTTGCCAGGATAACCTGACTCTTTGCAGGGCTGTCCTGCAGTGCACTTTGCAAAAGGAATGCATTGGTGTCGAGTGGGAACTGCTCCAAGCCGTCCTTGCCAACACCCTTTTCCTGGCTCCCTATTCTGCCCTACCCAGCGAGAGAGCGCGCGCATCTGTCCACAACCCACCCGTCTCACGCTCGCTGGACCGCCCATGTCCTGTGAGTGGCAGAACCACGGTGCTGGACCCCTCGCTGATTGGACCCCTTACCTGCCCTTTTCGCCCTCCGCTCACCTTCCTGTCTGAGTGGCATGATCTTATCCCCGTTCGGACGGCAGCGTCCCTTGGCACCTGATACACATGTTTCCGCACTTGGCCATTGCCTGATGAAGGGACGCTAGCGCCGATTCAGGATTCCGCACATGGTTCGCAAACGCCTGAAGCAGAGCGTTCGCTTCGCTCCCGGTCGAATGAGAGATTCCCGATCCCGTCTGCGAGGCGGTGCTGTGCTGCACATTTGCAACACCCGTGGGATCGGTCTCGCTACACCCACGCTGGCAACAGGTGCCGAAGGATCCAACGAGGAAGGATTCTGCTCGACCACCCGTTGGCCCCATGTATGAAATAACACAGGAGCTTGATCACCGTGATATGCGTGCGGGTACCCAAGCTACATATATTTCAGGCGCTGTCAGCCAATTGCATCATCGGGAACGCCACACCCGCCCGTGACAAAACGGCGGCCGCGTGTAGAGTTGGTTTCTAGTCACCATTTGGGGTCACTCGTACGTGGCAATGAATGGGTTATGCAGTTCGTTGGTGGAATGGGGAAATGAATCCCTCTTTTTCGTCAAGTTGCCTCTTATCGTGGTATCTAAAGTTGCTCATGCGCCCTGAGCCTCGGTCCTGTCCTTGTGAACCCCTTTCCAAAGCGTGAGAAGAAGAGAAAAAAAATGTTGCCATGATCGTAAATAGTACAAAGTGGCCCAGGGAGACCTGCGAAGTCCCTGGCGCTCCATTCCCACGTGGTTAGCCCTCCCCGTGGGCCATTTTGAGTAGCCCGGTGAGGGTCTCTGATATATGCAGTATAACGAGATTGGAGAAAACGGCACTGCCCCATTTATGGTGAGGCTCTTCTGTGCGCAAAGGTAGCACTAAAATCCGCGCCGCATCAGGGAAACAGCCGGCTCCAGCAGGTTGGAATTTGAAAGGCGCGGGCGAGAGTTGGTCATCGGGGGTAGTTGCGTTGGTGGTGCAAGAAGGTTTGACGTAGAACGCGAGCCGAATGAAGAGTCGTATTCCTCGGAACGAAGATCGAGAGTGCCAATGTCGAACCGCTTGGAACAGCCGTCTTCCATATGCCTGCAAGTCAGTTAGCAAGACTGATCGTGAGCAGAGCCCAGTGCGGGATCGAACCCACCTCCGGAGAGTATCTTTCCTGGCGAACATCCGGTTGCAAAAGTCGCACCTGTGGTTCTTCTCCTTCATATGGACACTCTGGTGATGCCTCTGGAGGTCCGTCTTCCTGACGAATCTTTTGGAACAGCCCGAGGACGTGCAGGGGAAAGGGTACTCCCTATTTTCGTCGTGTGTCTCCAGGTGGGCTTTGTAGTTGTAGCTTCGGCTGAATAGCTTCCCACAACCCTTCACCTCGCACTGGTAATTCGCCTCCTCCTTCGTGGTGAGCCTGCGCGGCCTCGACCGCGGTGCTCTCTGTATCCGGTATGGCTGCCTGTCTTGAAGAAGCGAAGGGGCCTGGGAGGCCGAGCTCGCTGCATAGCCATCCTGGTCGAGGGATGAATACTCAGATTTGGGCCAGGAGCCGGACGCGGCGTCCGACAGGTATCCCGAGCTGCTCGCTGCGCTGCTATGCCCGCCTATCTCCACGGGCAGGGCGGGTCCGGCATGGGGCGACGGATATCTCGACGATTCTGGGTCCGGATATTCGCTAGCACTCTCCATCTTGACCTGGGGTGGCGGAGAGCCGCTGGGTCGGTACGAGAAGACGTGCCGAGGAGCCGTGGCTGGCGAGTGCGATAGTGGCCTCGCGAAGGGCTGCGGGCTCAGCGAAGCGGCAGGCCCCTGTGTGTGCGCCGTCGTATAGATATCATTCGAGTAAGAGGGATGAAGGGTGCTGTCATAGCCAGTAAAAGTGTCGTACGAGCCTGCAAGGATGTTTGGAATATCTGTTGATGTCGTGGCATGCAAGAGAGATGCGGTCCACTCTGCTGACGATGTTGCGTCCAGCGAGAGCGATTCCGAGTCTACGTTGGGATCCATTCCGCACGATTGCTCATAGAGCGTGGCGAATTTGTAGTGAGATTCGACCAAGCCTGGCGAGGGGTAGTCGGTGTTTGGCGAAGACACAGGTGATCTGCTCAGCGGCGGAGGCGACAGATCCATTACGAGGTCAGCACAATGTTCCCCGGTCCGTGGCGGTAAAGCGAATAGATGATATGATATATGTGGTGCTCGCGCCGTAAGAGGTCGATGAACAGCAGCAAGGGCCTTGCAGGTGGGATCACTGCTGTATTATGCAGTTCATGTAGCTGGTGGGTGGGATATCGTGAGATGGAGTGACTCGGCCGCGACAGTCGTCTATCAGGGAGGAGTAGCGCAGATAGATCAGGAAGCAACACATGGAAAAACACACCCGAGGCGTTTGCGATAGCGGGCGCCTAATTGGGGAAGACCAGCAAGGGGCTTTTTAACCTATGTCGACTCGGCTTATACAAGACGAGAGGCTGACACTGAGACTAAGCGCGACATGCCACGGCAGACAGGCACCGGCAAACTTCTATATACATATGTTCTGAGCAGAGGGCAAGGCTTCTGCCTGTTGATCAATTTTTTGGGTCGAGCGGCATATGAATAGAGTATCGAGAGGTGGGTAAGTGGAACGGCCAGGCACGAGGCGGCCCCTCTTGCTGGACCCCGAGAATACTTGGGGCATGTATGCGAGGTACTTCGATCGAAGCGAGAAGGGAACGCTGGGTACATGCGCCCCATACGTAACTAGGTAGTGTGTGGATATGGACAAGACTGGAGGGTCGGACAGCGTTGCTTCGGTGGTGACTAATAAGGCTGGGAGGGAGGACCCTTGCCAGACCTAGCCCTACCAAGGGACCCCGGCCGCCAGCCCCCAGCTACCCTGTACGTACTTGCATCTCAAAATTGTCTGGTGTTGCGGCCATGGGCCACCCAGCATGGCATTTTGCTGGCTGGTCTCATTGGTGCCCTGTGCGGACCAATCCGGGCCTTGGTTTATTCTGAGAGATATCATCGCCCAAAGCTGCCGAGAAGGATGGCGTGACTCTGAATTGGCCAAGGAATGGCCCCAAACGAAGGCATCTCTCGTGTCGCCAGTGCGTCCCAGAGACGGGCAAGCCATCGCCCGCCTTCTCACATCTCGAAAGTTGGCTGTGGCAAGCAATCCTGGGGATAGTTGGTGTCACGACATGTATGCGGGGGTGGGAGAAGACGGCCATGAGCGAAGATTGGATGAACACCGGTGACTGGGAACTCGGGCAGGGATCGGTCGGCTGTAAACGGGGATTACGAATCCGAAATGCGCTGAGAGTGCTCAAGGATATTGTTAGGCCATGATCAGGTATGAGATCACTATCAAGATTAGAAGCATTGCATCCACCGGCCAGCTGGGACTGAGTCGTCGCGTCGGAATCCCGTCGAGGCTTTCTCTCACCCCTCGAGCGCATAAAAGGATGCCGAGTTTAGTCGGTACTGGATCATGGCTCACGCACGGGCTCAAGCGAAATGAGGTTATGGCTCACGTACCCAGTCACGATGTCAAACAAAGGCCACAGAAATTCGCCGAACTTGACATGCTTCCAAAGACCGCCCCGGCCACCATGGACAGTTGGCTAGCATGTAGCGAAGGTGGCCGGCCAGTGGTGTCAACAAGCTTTCATATTGGCGATGCACAGCGAACGTTCTTCCTGCGAGGCAGATTCGTGACAGCGGGGAAGATCGGAGCCCCTGGCCGTTGCCAACGGCCAGAGTTTGGCACGTTTAAGCTCAGCCACGCCAAGAGCTACATTATGGACGTCAAACTGCTTTTCTCCCTTGCATCACTCCAATCCATCTGTTATTCCCCGCGGGAGGCGTAGAATTATGCTCCGAGGTGTCGTCTTTTTTGTGTCTGTCTTCCTTCCTTCCTTCCTCCCTTCCTCTTCCTGCCCCTTTATGTAGGACGGAAGCATTCCGCTGTCAAAAAAGGCCTACATGTATCCACGATATGAGGGTGAGCAAGGAAGAGCATAACCTACTGACCGACCATCTCACAATCCATAAACGCACGGGATCGGTGACTGCATTGTCGGGAAACCTAGAATTAGAAGCCAACGCGCTCCTCTCCACGGTCGATGTGACTCTCCAACGTAGGATGCCCCGTACGGGGGGCGTCTGTGGTTTCTGTCTCCAGTGGCCAGCATAGCGGTTGCGCAGTTGGGATCAGAGTCAGAATCAACATCAGATCATGGTTAATTAATGACTCGTGCGCGGACCCGGCGCTTGTTCTCAGCTGGCCCTTTGTCACGGCGGCGCGCAGGCCGGCTGAACCGAGTCGCGTTAGGTCATCATGGTCCATGATGCACTTTTGAGTATAGCACTTTTCTGCTAACAGCTATAGTTAGGAGCGACGATGCTATGTATTATGCCGGAGCTCGATGCCACTGCTATCGATCTTGTCCAAATTGCCAAAAAGAGAGCATGCAGGCCCCACATCTCCAAGGCGCTACGCACGGCGCTAGTGTGAAAGTACCGCGCAGGAATGGTCCCACCAGCCTGATCCACTCTTCTTGTCGAGCTCCCATCCGGCCTGCCAGGGAAGGATCGATGTACGTACATAGTATGACTGCTGGAGCGGACGCTACCTCAGGGCAAGAGACAACAGGATCAGGTACAGGTACAGACACAGGTACAGGGGTGAAGCCAGACCTACATTAGATACACGTAGCTTTGGCATGCGTGCTAGTCACATGGAGTCCCATATCATTGGGTCACATCATGCGAAACATAGCGACTCACTGCCCCAAGTCCTCAAACCTAGGCCTCGAAGGATTTCTTCATCAAATTCCTCCCGCCTTGGGATCATTCTCTAGACCCGGCTTCGTGGCTCGGGAGCCGGGGTGGCAAGGGCTGAGATAAGGCAGCGTCATGCCGTGATCCCCATCGTGCTGCGGCAGCCATTAGCTGGGAACCTTGCCCGCATTGGGGTAGTTGTTTCATTTTAAGTCCATACCGCAGAGATACTGTAGTAGGACTTACGTGAACGATGGCCATGTGCGCTCCATTCTATGACCCTTTGCTGCATGCTGCAGGGTTCCGCTCCAAGGCGAGATGATGATAAACAACGCAGAGCTGACTGATATCGAGCTAGATTCTAAGCCTTCACAACTAGACCCTGAGCTTCCCAGACCACCCTGTACGAAGGTCTTGATGACCTTTGATTAGCACCATTACGGGCAATCATGGTGGACGAACAGAGTGGCCACACCTACGATGCCGGTCCTGCATGATTCTTGGTGTTAAATCTATCTTTTTCGTCTCTCTTCCCCTTTCCCTTCCCTCCTTTGTTTGTTTTTCTGTGCGTTTGGCCCTCGTTGCCCGCGTACTCCGAACCTGCTAGAGTGCCTTTAGACAGTTTAAATAGGTGGTGTATCATTGTTCGTATCTGGAAACCGAGCCTACTTATAGATCTGGGGAAATTTGCAATTACCATGGTTATGAGGAGGACTGCTATGTATAGTAGCAAAATCTACGGAGAAACTGCCTAGGGAAGGATATGGAGCCGTTCGCGGTAGTTAACAACCACGTGCGAGTTGGGATATGGTACATGTCAGCACAGTCAATCACTCCTGGCTCCGTACATGAACCATGCCTAGCATAGTCCATTGCTAGCCACCCAGATCAGTTGGCCTTCGTTATTGTGGAGTACGGCGTGCTTGAGGGACAAGGCTCTTTCCCGAGGAATCGGAAAGTCAGGATCCGAGCCATGGGGTTATAGTTGCGGTCATCCTGGCATTAGCGTTATCCTCCCTACTATGTCTGTTTCCAAGTCTAAGTGTAGGACGTATGTTATTGATTGTAAGGAAGGTAGCCCTCTTTCCCGGTCACGTTGGTCTGGAAAAGCAGCTCCCCATTTAGGGACAATGAATTTTACATGAACCTTGTGAGCGGGCATCGTGAATCTGATAGGTTCGGGCCGGGCCCGATAAGCAGGCAAGCATCGGAAGCGCCTTCCGTTGCCACTGGCCTAGGACGACGGAAACAAGCAGCACCAGCTCCCCGGCCACCTTATGCATATTATATACGCATACCAAGTACGTGGTACGCATCATGGGTTATGAGGCCAGACAAAATCCTCTAATCTATGAACTTAATCCAGCAGCCAGTGACAGAAGACATCCAGAGTTCTATCTAGTGCGAGACTGCAAAACCTGGAACCACCCCCGTCGTTGGTAGAAAAATCGACTATACAAATGTGTTCAACGATGATGTTGATTTCTCTGGAGAAATCCCTTGCCACCTGAAAAAGACCTAACCAGCAATCCTTCACCGTGTCACCTTTGGCTTATGATCTAGAGGAAGTACCCTGCGTGACGGAGCAAAATAAATTCAAAAGCGAAGTTTCGTCGACGACCATCGCTGAATGTGTTGAATGTAGCCCCCGTTCTGCCAGTACCTGTCATCATTGTTGAGCCATGTTGTCAATTAACCGGTCAAGCTGCTCGACAAGCCCGACGAGTGCCATGGATGGCTGTAACGTAAATACAACTATGATGAAAGATTTCCCCCGAGGCCAAGTGGTGTACGCGTGGAGATATTAGGAGCCTTGGGCTGCAAGTTGAACTCACTCGCCTGCAACAATAAGACGATGGATGTGACCGAAGCACTATGTATGTAAGTCGGTTTTGTCCCCGTTTACCACCCTCTGGAAATGTTACTAGAAGTAAATAATGGCCAGCCGTCAACTAGCTATTTCAGCTTGGTCATCTTCTACGTGCAACTCAGAGCACACTGATATATGCGTTCCCCTCTATGTCCGGTGCGTGTCAGTGAGGTGGGAGGACGGATAACGCACGGGCCATTACGGCGAGCAGGAGTGGCGGTGCTCTATGCGGAAAATGTGGCGCGGGGACGACTCCAGCTTGGACCAGCGGTGATTCATGCCCAGAATTTTTCCAACATTCCAGGCGGCAGTGAGCAGGCTTGGCTTGTTTCTGACGATCGACATATTCTGCGGCTGAAGTTGTGCCAGGATGAACGAAGCGATCCTGAATTGAAGCACCTTTAGCCTTGCCAGGTACTGCACGCGGTTGACCCGGATGCTGCAGGCCCGCGAGAGGGTCCAGAGTGGCTGGAGCTACTACCGAGCAAGAAGAGGTTCAACAATACCAACCCAACTGAATATCAACCTTCTCGTTCCTGCCTGCCGTATCAGGACCACTATTTCGTGGTCATCATTCGTGACATTCAACTCGGGCACGACATAGCTCGAGCCCCTAATTCACTCCCGAGATCATCTGCGACGGGAAGCACCTGTGCACTTGCCTCGCCGTTCGATCCAGCTGAAGGTCATTATCAGCACATCCCAGCCCGCCCCGGATTCCGATCACCGCCCGGTCGACCTGGAAAAGAAACTCGTTGTTTGGCGAGGATCCAAAAATCGCCGCCATGCTGTTCTTCATTGACAAGCTGCCGGTGCTGTTCCCGTATCCGCGCGTGTACCCCGAGCAATATGCCTACATGTGTGATCTGAAGAAGACGCTCGATGCCGGGGGCCACTGCGTTCTTGAAATGCCTTCAGGCACCGGCAAGACCGTCTCTCTCCTCTCACTCATTGTGGCGTACCAACAGTACTACCCCGAGCATAGAAAGCTAATCTACTGCTCGCGTACCATGTCTGAGATCGAAAAGGCCCTGGCCGAGCTGAAAGCGCTGATGAAGTTCCGTGCCGAGGAACTCGGTCATGTCGAGGATTTTCGCGGCCTGGGGCTGACCAGTCGGAAGAACCTATGCCTTCACCCGTCAGTCAAGCGAGAGAAGAGTGGCGCAATCGTCGATGCCAGATGTCGAAGTTTGACGGCCGGCTTCGTGAAGGAGAAGAAGGAGAAGGGCGAGAATGTCGACATTTGTGTCTACCACGACAACCTGGACCTCCTAGAGCCGCACAACCTGATTCCCAATGGCGTCTGGACCCTCGACGGACTTCTTCGGTACGGGGAGGAGCACAAGCAATGTCCTTATTTTACAGCGAGACGGATGATGCAGTATTGCAACGTCATCATCTACTCGTATCACTACTTGCTGGACCCCAAAATTGCGGAAAGAGTGTCGAAAGAGTTCTCAAAGGATTGCATCGTGGTTTTCGACGAGGCTCACAACATTGACAATGTCTGCATTGAGTCGCTAAGTCAGGATATCACCGAGGACTCGCTTCGGAAAGCGACCAGGGGTGCCCAGAATCTTGAACGCAAGATCAATGAGATGAGAGAGACGGACCGGGAACAACTCGAGAGTGAATACCAAAAGCTGGTGGAGGGCCTTCGAGACCAAGACGAGGCGCGGCAGGAAGACGCCTTTATGTCAAATCCAGTACTCCCAGACGATCTGCTGAAAGAAGCCGTGCCGGGAAACATTCGGAGGGCAGAACATTTCATCGCCTTCCTTAAGAGGTTCATCGAATACTTAAAGAGTCGAATGAAAACGCGAAGGGTCACCTCGGAAACCCCAACCTTCTTCCTCGATCACCTGAAGGAGCACACCTTCATAGAGAAGAAGCCGCTACGTTTTTGTGCCGAGAGGCTGACGTCCCTGGTCAGAACGTTGGAGCTCACCAATATCGACGACTATCAAACCCTACAAGAGGTTGCCACGTTCGCAACCCTTGTGGCTACATATGAGAAAGGCTTCCTGCTGATCCTGGAACCGTTCGAGTCAGACACTGCCGAGGTACCTAATCCCGTCCTCCATTTCACCTGCCTGGATGCAGCTATTGCCATCAAGCCTGTCTTTGACAGGTTCAGTTCTGTCATCATCACTTCTGGTACCATCTCTCCACTGGAGATGTACCCCAAGATGCTCGGATTCAGTGCCGTCATCATGCAGTCTTACACAATGACATTAGCTCGAAAGTCATTCTTGCCCATGATCGTTACCCGTGGCAGTGACCAAGCACCAGTATCAACAAGCTTCCAGGTCCGGAACGAGCCCAGCGTGGTGCGCAACTACGGCAACCTCCTTACCGAGTTTGCCAGGGTGACCCCGGACGGGATGGTCGTCTTCTTCCCGTCATACCTCTACATGGAATCCATCATTAGCATGTGGCAAGGCATGGGCATCCTTGACCAAGTCTGGAAGTACAAGTTGATTCTGGTCGAGACACCTGATGCCCAAGAAACGTCTCTGGCGTTGGAAACATACCGCACAGCCTGCTGCAATGGTCGTGGCGCAGTGCTGCTTTGTGTCGCCCGAGGCAAAGTATCAGAAGGCATCGATTTCGACCACCATTACGGACGGACAGTGTTGTGTATGGGGGTGCCGTTTCAGTACACCGAGTCGCGTATCCTGAAGGCCCGGCTCGAATTCTTGCGCGAGACATACCGCATACGAGAGAATGACTTCTTGTCTTTCGACGCCATGCGACATGCTGCACAGTGCCTGGGGCGTGTGCTACGAGGAAAGGATGACTATGGCATCATGGTGCTGGCCGACCGGCGCTTCCAGAAGAAGCGTGACCAGTTGCCCAAATGGATCGAACAAGCTATGCAGGAAGTTGACGTCAACCTTTCCACCGATATGGCGGTGTTGGCTGCGAAGCGCTTCCTCCGCGACATGGCGCAGCCCTTCCGACCAAAAGATCAGGAGGGTATAAGTACATGGAGTATCGATGATCTGAGGAAACACCAAGCTCAGATGGACGAGGAGCGCATCGCAGAGTTGGAGCGAGAGCAGGAAGAAACCATTGCACAGAGGATACGTTCACAACAGGCCAGAAATCTCACGTTGGATGATGACTATGATATGGATGAGGACGACGAGAGGGAGCTGATGGAGATTGACGGGATGGCGTGAGAAATTGAGACTTATGGTATAGGTGTGTCCCACCGTCTGGTCAGACCAAGCAATGTGCGCTAGTTGAGGACAAGATACAAATACGTTTCCTGATAAGAACGATACACCCGCCACACTCGTAGGCAGAGAACGTCATGTTTCACGGTTTGATGATTTCACTATCACTCTCAAGTTTCCATAATCTCTCATGCGTGTTGAGTTGCCGTGCCGTAGGAGCTACCATGCATCCGCTGAGCGCACCGGACTGGGGAAAGGGGCGGTGGGGTTCTATAATGAGCTATTCGCCTCCTGTCATATCTTCCTTGAAAATATACCACAGCCGAGTGAGTAAAATGACGACTGCATATTGGCTATATGACACAGCCTTGCCAATTGAAGCACCATTTCGCGACGCAAATTTACGTGCCACGAATATTGATGTTATACAATAAACCCCCGATCAGGGACATCCATGATACTAGGCATCTCGGGTCGCGTAGCTGCCAATCATACACTAGTGACGGCACCACTTCCTTATACATACGTCACGTTCGGCTTAAACCATGCTCTTGGCCAGATTCCAGAAGTTCTCCATCTTGACTCTGGCAAGAAAGCTCCGCGCGTCCTGCTCCGTTTCACAAACGCGGCTGGAGAACTTGGAAAATGCCTGGGCCTTGACCTCTCCTGCAAAGACTAAGCGGGCTTCGTTGGAAGACATATCTTTCAGATTCCCCTCAGCGTCTGTAGCCTTTAGCCATTCCTTCAGCTCGTGGCTTGTCTCCTTGTGCTTGTCCGGCGCATTTTGGGTGAAGTCAATGCGATCTTCCACGAGCTTCCGATACTTTCTTGCTCCGAACGGACCTGCTTCGCATATGCAAAGACAGAACTTGGGACACAAAATGAGAGCGCCAGTGCAGCCGAGCTGCTCCGCATTCTTGGACAGCTTCCAACGTATGCTCCCGTTGGACAGGTTGTTGATCTTGTAGACGAGCAGGTGGACTTCGCGAGCCACGTCTTTTTCCTGGTTCCGTGCAATTTTTTCGGCCTTCTCTTCTTTGCTGAGCTTCCTTTCCTCGTTCTCTTGGAGATGCTTATCCTTTCTCTCGGAGATTTCTCGGCGCACTCGGTTTTCAGCCGCCGATGGGTCCAATATAGCTTCGTCACCAAGGACCTTGAACATGTTGTTCAGAGTGACCTTGTTAGGCTGAGGGGGCAGAAGACCCAGGCGCTGCTTGGCGCGTTCCTCTGCCATGACTGCGGCTCGACGCAGCCTCCTCACTCGTTTCTGCTCCTTCGCAGTCAAATACATTGGCTTCGCGGCGGGTTCTCTTGTGCTGTCGGACTCGATTGGTACAGGATGCTGAACGAGGGCATGTATCTCATCGATATTGGTGACATCGTAGTTGTTGTCCCTGACAAAGCCTTCATCGTACCACTCAACCTCTGGCGGAGCATCGATCAAGAAGTTCTTCTGCACATCAGCATCTTCGTCGGCGGCCTTTTGCGTGCTTGCGGCGATCTTCTTCTTGAGCTCGTCTAGTTTCTCTTGCCGGCGAATGGCATTTGCTTGTTGTATGTACTTTCCGGGATCGTTGAACTGCAGCTGCCGGGGTTGTCTCGGGGCTGGACCTTGGAGGCTGGGATCGTAGTAGGGGTTGGCCTTGACTTCGTCCGGTGAGGGGCCAGAAAGGTCGAGCTGCTTCTGTTGCTTCGACTTGGGCTGTGCAGAGGACTTGGCCCCGTCATTCCGGCTCTGCGCAGATCTCTGCTGTAAGCTGTTGTTTCTGCTGGCAGGCTTGGGCGCGTTGCCAGCGTCTCCCAGGAGAGCTGGGTGAAGAGGCACATTGAGACCTGAGGTCCCTTTCGTTGAGCCGGCGGTAGGCGCTTTGTTCGAGCTTGTGTTGATTGCTGCAGCAACCCTTGCCTTCAGGGCGGCCAGTCTCTCAGCGGCACTCTCGCCGCCTTTGCTGACACGAGATGAGCCGTTCTGAGGCCCCAACGCGGGCGAGCCGTGGCGATCCATGGAACAAGAGGGTGCGGAACGGACAGTTTCCTGAGCTGGGCGTAGTCCAGAGGATACCCGGGGGGAGGGCGCGGCAGCGAGGCGCAGAAGTCTGCGCTGTCGTGTGGTGATCTGAAGCTGCGAATATTGATCGATGAAATGGGCGTCTGGGCGTATTGGAAGAGAGCAGCACCTAGTTATTTGGAGCCTTGGGCGTTCCCAGTCGAAGGAGATTGAGACAGATCAATAGTGGGGAAGGGCGGTATGATGCACGGGCCAATTCCTTTAACAAGCCTACGGGAAACTGCGTTCGTTGTAACTAAGGTACCTAACGTAGCGTCACAGAACAAACCAGTCTACTATGGTAGTAAGCGCTATAATTTTCCAGCTCGCCTTTCTGCCGCGGCCGACCGCCAATTTTCTTCAGCGTGCAGCTCCGGCTTCTCTCAGTCTCGCTTTTTTTTGCACCCCACTTCGCAGAGTAGAGCCGGAGCATTGGGGAATGCGCCGCTCGACATTTTTTTCCCCCCCTACACTTCACGACTTGATCTTCGCAATTGGAAGAGATGCACCACTGAAACTTCCGGGCCATTCGCCGGCCTGAGAGACTAGGATTCAACTGACTGTCAGAGTACATCGCCTGGACCGTAGAGCCAACGTTGGACATAGTGCATAGTGGTGCGCAACCAGCTTGCGCCCTCGAATTTCGCCATGAACATTTCTCAGCCTGTGTCGTCTGTCATTGACAGCGTCGACTTTGACTTCCTAGCACCAGACGAGATCCGCAAGATATCTGTCAAGAGGATAGAAAACCCAACCACGTTTGATAGTCTCCTAAATCCTACCCCGGGTGGTCTTTATGATCCCGCTCTTGGGGCTTGGGGTGACGCCTTGTAAGTACTTGCAGCACCTCCCTACTCTATGGCCTCTGTGCGCTGGCATGTCTTTCAGCTTGCCCTGACCAATCTTCGGCAGATGTACAACATGTAATCTAAACCAGTCGAGTTGCCCGGGCCATGCTGGACACATCGACCTTCCCGTGCCCGTCTACCACCCCGTTTTTATGGATCAGACTATGCGATTGCTTCGAGCGCAATGCGCCTACTGCAACAGATTTCGCATGCGGCCTGCCGATTTGGCTCTATACAAGTGCAAGCTCCGTCTGCTCCAGTTCGGCCTCATAGATGAAGCCATCTACGTGGAAGAAATCACTCCCAAAACGAAAGACATCGCTGGTATCGACCCGGTCGAGATCGACGATGAGGCGGAAGACTCTGCCCACATGACCCTTATGCGGGAGAAGTACACAGAACACGCCATTCGCGGACATAGAATAAGTACTGCGGAGATCAGGAAAGGGAAACACGAGGGTGCTTATGAGGCCAGGAGAGGGCTGATCAAGGAGTTCCTGAAAGAAATGACCAAAGGCCGGAATTGCCAAATCTGTAAGGGTGTCTCACCTAGTTACCGGAAAGACGGCTTCATCAAGATTTTCGAAAAACCGCTGTCAGAAAAGGATGCCGCTAAGATGGCACAGGGCAGCTTTAGAAGAAGGGACGCACTGGCTATTAGGCAGCAAGCCAAGATGGGACCAAGGAAGAAGGCTCCCGAGGCGGATGAGGGTATCGCCGACATTGATCTTTCACCGAATGAGGACGAGGTCGACGATGAGGAGAACCAGGAGGATGAGGGCGAGGGTGAGGAGCTTGATGAGAACGGCGATGTCGTCATGGCCGACGCCGCCATGAAAACACCCAAGTCCTCGAAGTATGTTGCGCCGCAACGCTACGTCAGCACGAGCGAGGTCCTTGCTCGGCTGGAGCTTCTGTTCGAAAAGGAGCAGGAAATGGTAGCCCTGCTTTACAACTCGCGGCCTCAAAGCAAGCTCTCGAAGCCCATCACGCCTGCATCTTTTTTTCTACAGACCATCATGGTCCCGCCAAACAAATACCGCCCAGAAGCTCGGCAAGGGGATGGTGGCATTGCCGAAGCCCAACAAAACTCCCTCTACAAGATGGTACTCAACGCCGCTGCCAAGGTTGCGCAGATACATCGTGAGATTGCTGCCGCCGCAAAGTCGGGCGCCGACTTTGAGGGACGGAACAGAAACTTCACCGAGCTTCATGAGGCCTGTGTCGCGCTGCAGAACTGCGTCAATTCTCTGATCGACAAGGATCGAAACCCTGTCCGTGGCGCTGCCGGAAAGCGAAACGAGGACGGCATCAAGCAGAAGTTGGAAAAGAAGGAGGGTCTCTTTCGAAAGAACATGATGGGCAAGCGTGTCAACTACGCTGCCCGTAGTGTCATTTCGCCCGACCCCAACATCGAAACCAGCGAGATCGGTGTGCCTCCCGTTTTTGCCAAGAAGCTCACCTATCCCGAGCCTGTGACAAGCCATAACTTCAGGGAGATGCAACAGGCCGTCATCAACGGCCCTGACAAGTGGCCAGGAGCCGCCGCAATCGAGAACGAAAATGGCCAGATCATCAACCTCAAGAAGAAGTCGCAAGAGGATCGTGTGGCATTGGCGAACCAGCTTCTGGCTCCATCGAACCATAACCAGAGCGGCATGAGGGGCAAGAAGGTCCACCGCCATCTCGGAAATGGCGATGTTGTTCTCATGAATCGTCAGCCTACCCTGCACAAACCTTCCATTATGGGCCACCGCGTTCGCGTATTGCCGGGGGAGAAGACCATTCGCATGCACTATGCCAACTGCCACACATACAATGCCGATTTTGATGGTGACGAAATGAACATGCATTTCCCCCAGAATGAACTTGCGCGAGCTGAGGCAATGCGGCTTGCCGATACCGACCACCAATATCTCTCCGGTACAGCAGGCGAGCCGCTCCGAGGTCTCATCCAAGATCATCTTTCCGTCTCGGTTGCTCTTTGTAATAAAGACACTTTCTTTGATAAAGGAGCCTACCAGCAATTGGTGTACAATGCTCTTAGGCCGGAGCATGGACATATCACATCCGAGCGGCTGGAGCTTGTGCCACCTGCCATCATCAAGCCCGTGCGGCGGTGGACTGGCAAACAGGTCATTACCACAATTCTCAAGAATATCAAGCCAATTGGGTTTGGCGACTTGTGGCTTACTGGCAACACAAAAGTGCCGGCAGATCGGTGGGGCAGCAAATCAGAGGAGGGATCCGTTCTGTTCCAAGACGGCGAGTTCATTCATGGCATTTTGGACAAGGCACATCTTGGGCCAAGTGGGGGTGGATTCATTCATTCCATACACGAAACCTGGGGCCCGGAATCTGCCGCCAAACTTCTCAGCTGCATGGGCAGATTGCTCACCAGGTATCTCAACATGCGTGCTTTTACCTGTGGTATGGACGATCTGCGTCTCACCCCCGAAGGTGAGAAGAACCGGAAGAAGAAGTTAGAAGCGGCTTCGCGTGCTGGGCTGGAGACGGCTCTCAAGTTCGTGAGCTTGGACAAACATACCGACCTCGATAGCCGTGATCCGACCCTCTTGGAGCGGCTGGAGGCTGTTATGCGAAACGACAGCCAGCAAGAAAACCTCGACGTGCTGACGAATGCTGCTTGCTCGAATGTTTCAAGCGGTGTGACAATGGCGTGTCTGCCGAGCGGTCTTGAGAAGCATTTCCCAAAGAACCAAATGCAGTCGATGACCATTTCCGGAGCGAAGGGTAGTGGTGTCAACGCCAACCTCATTTCCTGCAACCTCGGACAGCAGGTCCTGGAGGGCCGGAGAGTGCCGGTGATGGTTAGCGGGAAAACACTCCCCTGTTTCCGACCATTTGAAACAAACGTTCGAGCTGGTGGGTACATTGTCAACCGCTTCTTGACTGGCATCAGGCCTCAGGAATACTACTTCCATCACATGGCCGGCCGTGAAGGTCTGATTGATACCGCTGTCAAGACATCGAGATCCGGCTATCTGCAGCGATGTCTAATCAAGGGCATGGAAGGCCTTAAGGTGGCCTACGATACCTCGGTCAGAGACTCGGACGGGTCTGTTGTGCAGTTCTTATATGGAGAAGATGGACTGGACATCACGAAGCAGAGGTATCTCCATGATTTTGGCTTCGTTCTAAGAAACCGTGCTTCCGAGGTCGCCCAGCTCTCTATTGATGAAAGAGGGTGGGATCAGGACATATTCTCTTCCAAAGATTATGTTCAGAAGTACATGAGAAAGGCCGTCAAGGAGTCGAAAGCGAACGATCCCCGCGCCCGTGATCCCATCACGGCCGAGCTGAACCCCAACCGCAACGCTTTCGCCACGTCAGAGAAGTTCTACGAGAAGGTCACCGAGTACATCAAGAACAATCAGGACAAGCTGCTCAAAGAGAAGGGTGACAAGAGCAAATCAACCGACCTCATCGCTCGCAAGTACGCCGAAATTCTTCTTCACACCAAATACCTTGGCTCACTGGCCGAACCTGGCGAGGCTGTAGGTATCGTCGCTGGCCAGTCTGTTGGAGAGCCGTCGACCCAGATGACGTTGAACACCTTCCATTTGGCTGGTCACTCGGCCAAGAATGTCACACTGGGTATCCCCCGTCTGAGAGAAATCCTGATGACGGCAAGTGATCATATCTCTACGCCCTCGATGACTCTGATTGCCAACTCTGAGCTCGGCTCTGAGAAGCTCGAACGGTTTGCGAAGGCGATTAGTGAGTTGCCACTGTCGTACGTCACAGATGGCGTCACCGTCAAGGAACGTGTCGGCAAAGGTGCTGGCTACCGTCTGGCAAAGACGTTCGACGTGCGGTTGCAGTTCTTCGGATCACAGGACTATGCAGACACTTATAACATCAAGAAGTCCGACGTCTTGGACGTTGTATCAACAAGATTCCTGGACAGGCTCGAGAAGCAGATCAAGAAGGAGATCAAGACGAGAGGCGACAAAGACAACAATGCCCGCCCTGAAGTCGGAGTGAAAGCTGGCAATGTCGAGATGGCCGCCCCCGACGCAGAAAGGATCCGCGATGAGGATGATGACGACGACGATGAAGGGGACGACGATGCTACCAATGCTAAGCAACGGGCGAATCGCGCCGAAGCGGTGTCATACGGCCCCAACGATGAGGATGACGACGAGATCCAGCAACGTTTGGAACGTGAGGCTTCGCCCGATGGCGATGATGAACTTCCCGAGGATGAAGGATTCGGCGGCAGCCCAGAGCCCGAAAGTGGCGACGAGGCCCCCGGCAAGACGGAAAAGGCCACGCTCAACAAGACTCGGCAGGCAGATGTCATGGAGAGATTCAGATCAGTGTCCCGCTTCGAATGCGATGAGACCAACGGCGAGTGGTGCGACTTTACACTCGAGTTCGACGCCAACATTCCCAAGGTCCTGATGTTGGGCGTTGTGCAGGATGCAGTCCGCAAGACCCTGATACAGAAGATTGATGGTATTGGCGAATGCACCTTTGTCGAGAATGAGCAAATCAAGGACCCCCGGACTGGCAAGCAGAGCAAAATTCCCGTCATTCATACGAATGGAACAAACCTTCAGGCCATGCAGAACTATGGAGACTTTATCAACCCGAACAAAACGCAAACCAACGACATTGCCGCCGTGCTGCGGACATATGGAGTGGAGGCGGCCCGGAACAACATCATCCAGGAACTGACAAACGTCTTCGGGGGGCATAGCATCAGTGTCGACAACCGTCACCTGAACCTGATTGGTGACTACATGACCAGAAACGGTGGCTTCACGCCCTTCAACCGCAACGGTCTCAAGGGCAACGTCAGTCCCTTTACTAAGATGAGTTTCGAAACCACCTTGGCCTTCCTGAAGGACGCCGTGCTTGACGGAGACTGGGACGATCTCACAACACCCAGTGGACGGATTGTGATGGGCAGGCTAGGCAAGGTTGGAACAGGCGCATTCGACGTGCTAACGAGGGTACGTCCGAAGGACGGAAAAGATTAGGGAATATAAAGATGAACACTTGATATTCGCATACCTATCTATGTCGGGAGGAGACTTGATAAGTAAACGGGGAAGAAAAAAAAGTGGGAGGCAACGGAGTTAGAACGGCCTTGCTTTGGTTTTTTTTTCCCCCTCCATCTGCCAGTTTGATGTAAATAGAACGGATACCAGCCAGCCGCAGTGGCGTAATAGATAACTATTTCACTTCCGATGCGACCATGCCCACTACTCGGGCCAAAGTGTAGAACTCGACGTATCTGCCTTCTCAGCCCCTGGCATCCACGGCTTCTGTCGCGTCAGTTTCTCGGCGAGCCAGCGGGCGAGTTCCAAACTACCCGGCTCTACATTAGTGACAAACAGCAGCCAGCGTCATCTTGCCCTGTCAGGTGAGCCGTTGGGTGTTTGATCACATGGAAGAAAGCTGCGACGTGTCTGGGGCTTGATCAGTAATCTTTATGTGTTGGAGCCTTGCGTCCTTCCTCTCGACGACATTCCGCTCAACGACCATCTCACCAGAACATCTCTGCTAGCAGCACCATTGTCAAGAACCCCACGCTGAAACCGAGGTAATCGTGTAAATGGGTGTTTCTACGTGGAAAAAGGCTCATATGATTTATGCGCGAGGAATCCATAGTTCTTGGTATAGCCACATCAACATAGTCATTTCTTCTTCGTCTTCTTTCCTTCCGAGTTTCTGGCTATTGTTTGGTCTCTACTGCGCAGTGCAAAATGGACCGATCAAAGATAATACTCTATGTGGACATGGTTAGTCCACTCGCCTATGTAGTAATCTACATCCTGTAAGTATGTCTGCTCCATCGGCAATTCGCACTACCAAGCGACGGTTGCAGCATGTCTAATGGCTGCGCAGAACGAGTCAGTATTCAGAGACATTCAGATCACATATGTGCCAATCTTCCTTGGTGGGCGCTTGAAAACGGTACGTGTAGACGGCAGACCAAGTGAGCCGGAAGAGACCAATAGACCACTCACGGAATCTTGCAGTGCGGCAAAGACGCCGCCTGTCCATATCAAGAGTGAGCCCCAGCAGCACCAAGCCGCCGTCCACACGTGCTTCTCTCGCAGCCCCTCCCTAGGCCCCAATCCACTGACACAGTCCACAAACTGCAAAGACAAGGACGTATGGACCATTCTGGAGGACGTGGTGGACAGGGAAGCGTGAGTTTGCGTGTCCTGTCGAGCTTCGGATAGCCACCCCAACAACTCTACGGTCGACGAGGACAACGTGGAACAGAGCAGGTTAACTAACCACCGTACCGGGGCTGGTCGTTTTGGCTGCATAGGTAGTCATCGCCCAAGCCTCTACCGCGGGCAAAGAGATACTTCAAAGGAACAGGGAAAGAGCCTTCAATGACGGCGCATTCGGGCTCCCGTGGTTCATGGTGACGAATTCACTGGGTAATACAGAAGGCTTCTGGGGGGTCGATCACATCGGTCAGTTGTCGCAGTTCCTTGGCAGCTTTCCAAGCTCTCTGCGACGGCTTCTCGATGCCATGTGAGAAAAGCAGGTCGAACTACAACCATGCGGCAATAGATAGAACAGCCTACTATCTCCTAGATCTCAGAGAACCAGGCAAGAAAATGTACTTCGCGTAAGGCCATAGACAAGTGTCATAAGCTTGATTTGACAACCATTAAATAAAATCATGCGAAGCGAGCATGAAACAAGCGCCGGAACGAGAAGGTGCCAAGTACCATCAGTAACCATCAACCCTGGAGGCGTGCTGTCCCGGAACACTACCCAGTTTAGTGGGCGGCGCACAAGACAGCGCCCCCAGTCGCGTCCCGCCTAGTCGCATGTCAATGTTGTGTTGTGCAGGACCATTTTCCGGCGGTGCGGTGCGTATCACGGTTGCAAGGCGGAGAAAAGGCGAGGTGGCTTGTTCTTCTTAAGTCATTCCTTTGTTCAGTATTGCGGTGGTATGTCCCACCTGCCTAGACTGATGTACAACAAAATTCCATGCAAGAGCGCTGTCTGTCACTCTGAAAATCAACCCCATCATAAACGCCATGATTATACCATTGCCCTGTAGAAACCCCAAGTCGTCAAAGCATCCCAGTGAGTATCATGAAGTTGCACTTCTCTCCACTCAACCATCCATCAAACCAGAAACATGCTGGCTGGCATGGCTTAGTTGCGCTCACCACGGAGGCGGCGGGCAAGCTGGATGTCCTTCTGCAGAGGTAGTTAGCAAGCCGTGATTGAAAGGGCGAGGCGGGAGTGTAAGACGTACCGACTGGATGGTAACACGCTTGGCGTGGATGGCGCACAGGTTGGTGTCCTCAAAGAGGGAGACGAGGTAGGACTCGACCGACTCTTGCAAGGCACCGATGGCAGAAGACTGGAAGCGCAGGTCGGACTTGAAGTCCTGGGCGATCTCACGAACCTAGTAGATTGAATGTTAGCTCGGTGCTAGCGACGGGCGCGTTGGTGGGAAGGCGCGTTGTGACGAGCGCGTCGCGGCAGCCGATCGGCCTTGCGACCCGTGGAATGCCGCGACAATGAGACGGGCATGTGATTTCAACTTACCAGACGCTGGAAAGGCAGCTTGCGGATCAGAAGCTCGGTGGACTTCTGGTAGCGGCGGATCTCACGGAGAGCGACGGTACCGGGCTTGTAGCGGTGAGGCTTCTTGACACCACCGGTAGACGGGGCGGACTTGCGAGCGGCCTTGGAGGCGAGCTGCTTACGGGGGGCCTTGCCACCGGTGGACTTGCGGGCGGTTTGCTTGGTGCGGGCCATTGCGACTGATGGGTGCGATGGGTTTGGTGATGAGAAAAGGTGATGATTGATGTGGTTGGCGTTGATGGTGGATGCAGAAGCGTGTTTGAGTGGATGCGGATGATGATGATGAAAGAAGAATGGTGTTGAGTGGGTGCGGGGGAAGTGTTAAATATGTGAGAAGGGGGGCGTGGGCGCCGGCTGATTGTGCAGCAGAGCGAGTGCTGCTGGCTGATTCGCACTAGCGCCCTTTTGGGGAAAAAAAAGAATTGCAATTTGTTGCGCGCCTGATTTTCGGGGAGACAGGGGTGCGGTTCTCGACAACAAAAGCGCTTTGATTTGGCTGGGGTTTTTCGCGTTTGAAAGACGCCCGCTTGTTTTTTGGTTTTTTGATTGGCCGGCGCACGCCAACCTCGTTCCCACATCGACGCCTTGCCCGATCCAGGCTCGCCAGCCAGCTGCACCAGCCCTGATTCGCCTGAGTCGAGTGCTCCCACCCACGGCAGTAGCTGCTGTTGCTGATTGCTGATTGCTGATTGCTGATTGCTGATTGCTGATTGCTGATTGCTGATTGCTGATTGCTGATTGCTGATTGCAGATTGCAGATTGCAGATTGCAGATTGCAACTCGCCATTGCGGCTGCAGCTAGATTGCCCGCTAGCGGGTTGGCGGTAAGGCTGATGATGCCTGAGCACGACATGCTCGCTGTGGGCTGGCAGATGAGGTGCACATACTTGTGGTTTAGCTGCATCACACGGCGAAGTGGGAAGTAGCGACAAGATTGTCGGAATAGCTTCAATGGTAAACTTGGCCACGTCACAGGCAGCCCGACTCCTCTACTACTCTCGCTACATTGTATCTATCTATGCATCTCAATGCGTGCTGTGCTGACTGACAGCGCCATGCTCATCGTAACATACAACACCTGCTGCATTCCGGACAGGCCCTCTGTGACCATGCCACCTATTCCGCAAAGAGGCTTCATAACTTCCCCGGATATTGGCTCCGGTTTTTGTCACAGGGACGTAGCATGAATAGACTGTGTCGAGACCCGAGGATGTGGGTGCCTCCTCAGCCTAGGGCCAGATACTTTTTTTTTTTTTTTCTTCCTTTTTACGTTTGCGGACGGGTAGAGAATCGGGGCTCTCAACACACAAGATCGACACGCAGATTCATGATTGGTTCGGCGGGCACGTTATCCTTCTCGTGAAGTCCAGATGTGGATATCATCCATCTCGAGTCGCGTTATGACCGTTGCAGAAGTAAGCAAGAGCGGCCACATGCCTTGTGCTTCCAGAATCGCTTGGCCGGGGTGTGTGCGGGCACGGTGCTGCCTCACAGCGCTACAACTGATTGATCTGTTTTAACAGTATGCATAGCTCAAAGAAAAACAACGCAGAATGCAAGGGTGGGGAATGGGCGTTGCATTTTCCTCCCAGGAAATCAAAATCAGGCGCCATGGTTGGCTTGATTCATGGGGCCCGGTGTATGTGAGTGCCCCAGTCTGCGAGTCCCGAGCTTTATTATTTTCTTGTTCCCGATTTGGACGCGTTCGAGGTACGTACTGCTAGCTCCCGCTCCACTTCCGGACTGATTCGATTTGCACCTGCCGCTCGGCCTGCCGATACTTAAACACGTCCGTTTCCCCACGTTCAACACCTTCCCATTTCTAATCCATCCAAACAGACGAACATCCATCCCATCACCAACGTTCTCAGCCTCATTCCCACCAAACCACACTCCCCAATTTCTTCACCTCTTCACCTATCAATATGACTGGACGTGAGTACCACCCCTCAATCCTCAACCCCGCATCAGCTTCGGTCTTGTCTCCCCCATGATCTGTGGCTCTTCCTATCCACCATCGCGACTCGTACTGACGCGTCTTCTCTGCAGGCGGCAAGGGTGGCAAGGGTCTCGGCAAGGGCGGTGCCAAGCGCCACCGAAAGATTCTTCGTGACAACATCCAGGGTATTACAAAGCCCGCTATCCGACGTCTCGCTCGTCGTGGTGGTGTCAAGCGTATCTCTGCCAGTAAGTTGCCCCACTCCTGTCTTGGCTTCCTCGCCATGTGTCTAACGCGCTCTGTCCCACAGTGATCTACGAGGAGACCCGTGGTGTCCTAAAGTCCTTCCTTGAGGGTGTCATCCGTGATGCCGTCACCTACACTGAGCACGCCAAGCGCAAGACTGTCACCTCGCTGGATGTCGTCTACGCTCTGAAGCGACAAGGCCGCACCCTGTACGGTTTCGGTGGTTAGGCGATGGGTTTCTTGTTTTGTGGTTTCACGTCTGTTACGATGTCATTTCTTGCGAGGGTCACCATCATCATAAGTGACTGGTCATGATGAATCATGGGATTGGGTTCTGTTTTTGGGTGTTCTGAATCAATGTACCATAAAGGGAATGGGGGTCAACCATGTGGATTGTCCGAAGAGGCATAATCAATCCATCAATGACATTTGAGAACAAATCAACCAACCTACCTGTCTTCTACTGCTGTGACCTGGTGCTACGCGTCCTGTTCCACTGAGGACACAACTTAACGCATCGTGCATCTTGAAATCTTCCGTAGTCGTGGAATCCAGGCATTACTACGTCCATAATTCATTGCCTCGTGGTATTAATCTGGATCGGGGTCAGTTGGACTTGAGCAATACATTACATACAATCCTTTCATGCGGAATCAAGTCAGTCATGGCGGAGTGGACGGCTCTGATTGCGAGCGAATGAGTCATGTTAAGTGGCGTACGCTTATCCGTTTTCGCCACCCAAGACCTCCGATTACTGTTGCCTGGTCTTCTTACCAGCTTTGTCAAATGAAAATGTGTCCGAATGCGCGATAATTGATGGGTGAATGTTGTTGATCAGTCAAATCAAGCACTTAAGTCTTTTGTACGGAGTGCTTATATAGTAATACTTTTAAACTGACGATAGTTTGTTTTATACAGCGTTTATATAAGTGGTTTCTAAGCATCTTAGCTCTGTCCCGGTATTTTTAAACCCTGTTATCTAGTATAAGCTTTTATTATAAATTATAATTATTCTTTTTATATTTAATTAAAGGCAGTTTAAACTATTATATATATTATATAAATTGTTTTCTTTTTATAATATATTTGATCCATTTTACTTTTTTATATTTTAATTTTAACTTTTTTTAACATATTTAAAAATCTAGAAAATTAAAAAATGCGTACGTTGTAAACTATAACCCATATCAGTTTACCTCTATATATTTTGCGTTGTACATATCGGATTATAACATGTTTTATAAAAAAAGGTGTGTGCAAGCAATCACAACTTATACCAATTAGCTGCACCCGTCTATCAGGGACTAAAAAGCCTTACAATTGCATACGAGTCAAGCTCACCGCAGCAGTGCGCCCTAAGGCCAGTTCTCTGTGCTCTCGATAATCCCCACCAACTGGTGACGGGCCAGCTACCCAACCACCGAGTACTTGTGAGCCCAATTTGCACCAATGCTTGACTCGAAAGCTTCGATGTCCTTTGCAATATGTCGACGGCACTGCTTAGCAGAGAAAGATACCTCGTACGATGATGATAGCAATACACTGTACAAAGGTTCGGAAGCCCTGTAGTACAACGTATTCCATGCCAGCATGATAACAGTAGAATAAAGCGTATGCTTACTGCCGTTAATACGCATCATGTTCAAATAATATATTGACCATTGCTGGACAAGCTTTCTCGATTGCTGGTTGTGATGGGTACTGTCCTTATTACGTGATTTAAGGATTGTCCAAGTAGAGGCTCCTTGAAGTCAAGAATAAAAAAAGTTATATTATCCGTATTCCTTTAGCAGCACTATTAATATAGATTAAACCCCCGTTATTATTGAGTGCAACTAGCAATGTCTGTTAAACGCCACCCACTAGCATATTATTGTTACTTTATGCCATGGAAAGAGCATGCACGGAAAATACTCATACGTAAAGCGGCCCTAACACCAAAACAGGCCGTGGTATACATCGAGTCACGAAAGTCAAAGGCAGTGCTCCCCAGTCATACTATACCTTAGGCACCACGCCTACCATGATCGACAACAGTCATCGTGAACCCACTGCCGACACACCCGAGCTGAGCTGTGGTACGCAGCCGCATACTGATCGATGATCTTCCTACAGCGAGCATACGCGTCGAACTGTCACCAGGCCATAAGTTAGACCCTTGTACATTACCAACAAAAGCCCAAGAGACGCAGAACCGAGATGCAGTCCCCAGAAAAACTATGCCGGGCCATACAATAGAGCAAGCTGGGAGGTCGGAGGCACCACCGGCTCCCATGTCAGATGCCCGAGTCCGTACAATGAAGCCACAACAGTGTACCTGGCAACACATTACTAATAATAGCTGAACGGTTCAGCCAATCGCACCATACGCGTCAAGGCCAAACAAGTTTTTTTTTCTTTTTTTTTTTTTTTTTTTTCAACCCATTGTCTACGAATACACCAAGTTCGGAAATCAAGGCGCCCGGGTGGCAGACAGCAAATCAATGCCGAGAATAGCGAGCTTCAGATATGGCTACGGGGCTGAGTCTCATCGGTTAGATCTCGCCTACCTATGCAAGCATCTGGCATTCGAAAGCAGATACAGCAAAAAGCTGGTATATCGTTGGAGCCATGTATACCCTTTTCAGAGAAGTGCCGTAGTTGACAGCTGAGCGCTGATCTCGGCAGCGTGTAGATCTTGCCTTGGATCTGGTCGACAGTTGAGTGGCGATAGCGGTTCCTGGATAAGTCGTACAAGGCATTGCATGAAGAGTGTGGCTGTGCGGAAATGCTGCCCCGCTATTTAGACTCGTATGCACCAGTGACAGAAGGCTCCGCAGATCTCCCACCGTGGGAAATTGGTCGGCTACCTCCAAGATCTGCGAGCAGGGCGACCTCTTCCCCATCTTTTCCGACAGCGACCGATGGGCGTTGATGGTGCTGGCAGGCTGAGGGTGGCAGTCCGTGGTAGCACGGCGTCGTCCTCAGTCCGCTCTCCCCTAGTGGACCGGCTGGCTTGACTCGACCTATTTCGGATTATACTGCAACGGCCAACCTCGGCCTCGCCAGTTTATGGCAGCTGCGTCAGTCTCGCGTGGGAAGCAAGGGACTGTACAATGTAGTCAACACACATTACATAGTTCCGTCATGGCACGGCGCATCTGCCGCCCGTGGGCGTACCGTGCTACAGCATACATTCGAGCGACACCGACAGCCCCTACATCTGGAGGAAGCCCATGCGACCAATTGGCGGGCCGGCAGGGCAGTGCATGCATCTCGCGCCAGACCTGCGTGGTCCGGACCGCTAAGAATCTGACTGCATTCGAAAGTGTCGTGGATTTGTTATTGTGGGTATATTGGTAGCATTACCGCAGGGTATTATGGAAGCCCACGTGACAAGACACAGTCCCTAGATATTACAAGCATGACTGAACATCAAATCCTCAGGGCATGGAACCACAAGAGGACAAGCCCGCGTCTCGCAGTGGATACATGCCAGATGCCTCATCGCGGCTTTCCGGCGGACAACATCTGTCCATCAGCTGTGATCACTCCACAACACCTCACCGAAAGGTCCGAGGGTATCGCATAAGTATAGTAGAGTGTATGCAGATCTGATACCATGGGACGCCTGTGCAGTGGTGCGGGCTGCCCTTAGGCCGCTGTATAGTCTTGTTCAACCGTTGAGAATCGGTGGTTCATCGGACATGATTTCAGATAGGCGCTGCACACGGAAATGCCAGTATCGGCAAGACCGAATAGACTTTGTACAACGCACAGCCACAGCAGTCTGCAGCCGGCCTGCATCAATGGACCTACGTATCGTAGGCGTGGTTTTGGCGGCTGGGCCCACCAATCCCTCCCCTAAAGGCCGGGTCCGGATCCTCGGGACAGCCCCCAATGCAGCGCTCCTGCATGCCGGGAACACACGCAACCCACAGGAAGCACCTGTCAGTTGGGAGTAGTGCCTTGAGAAGTTGATGATGCCATGGTCAGCATTGGGTGATTGTGTGTCTGTCTACCAGAAACCAGGGAAAGTTGCTGCATGGAGAAAACTCTGGCACGCAGCCAAGCCGAGAGTGTTTGGGTGGCACGTCGCTCTCGGATATGACATGGCCGCCCCACGACGGAGTCCGAAAGACGACACCAAGAGCGCGCTCTTACAAACCCGTCCCAAGGTCGGATTATCTATGCACACACCTACCACCTGAGTGGCAGGCTCTTCAAACATTCCTCCGACACCCCCATCATTATCATCATCAATCAACCAATCAACACCTTTTGCTGATTCATCATCGATCATTCATTAGCTAGGGTCTATTTGCGGAAAAATCAGCATGACACAGACGGCGGGAAATCGCTCTGACGCAGACACCGATAAGCGAGCGGATGACTGAGAACTCTATTTGCGAATCTGTGACTCGTACCGGGCAGATGGGTACGTTTCGATTATGCTGCAACACGCATGTTCTCGGAACTCGAAAATGGAAACTATAGTCAGCGCCTGATTGCATGAGCAACTCCGAGTCATAGCTCCAGGGCTGTCCATCCATGTTATGCTGATTAGTCATGGCTCAGAAGTATAGTAATTGCGGCTGGTTAGACGCGCAACGCGGCTGCTTACGTCTCGTCTTCCTGCTTGTCCACAGGGAAGATACGGAGTTAGTGATGACTGTACGGGCTGAATGGCACTCGCGACTCAGATCTGGATGCTCGAAGCGTGTGCAGGTGCTGAAGAATGATTATCCTGCAGTCTGAACAGTGCAAAAGTTGGCGTACGACCATGTCAAGATGTCAAAAACATGCGCTGCAGGGCACCCTGCTACAGTACTAAGTAGGTCTCGGTGCATCCGCCGCTAAAAGCTCGCGCTCGCAACGTGCCATTTTCGTCCCACCCAGGTCAAGCGAAAAGTCCCGGAGCGAAAAATCGGGATTGCATGTTTCGCGGAAGGGTCCGAATACTGTGGACTGTGGAATGTTGATTGTGGGCAGAAAGAAGAGCGAATGCCGTCCGTGCCAAGTAAGGCTTGTAGTCTCGTCGTAAAGAGGCAGTATGGAGTTCCACGGCGCTCGTGTGACATGGATACGAATGCAGTGACGATGCCGCCAGCCTGTGGAGCAGATACATTAAGCACCTAGCACTAGATCACCTGCTCCAGCTTGGGCTGTCAGGCACTGTCAGGCACAGGATCTGTGAGGTTTGGGGGCCGCGATTGAATGGGTCCCTGGTCCAACGTTGCTTTAATGTTGCCTGGTCTTGGGCATTTCGCCCATTTTGTCCAGCGCTCAGCCCTATTCGGGCTGACAGCCATACGTGGACCCTTCTCGCTAGGGGTGATGGCTTGCGGGGAAGCGTCAGCAGCTGACACAGGTTATGATGGGAAACACATTTCCGCATCTGCTTTACAGTACACTGATGGCATTCTGGGACGCGAGTACGAAAAACGGCTCGCCTGCCGCCGGATGCACCTTCCGAAAGGGGATTACGTTTAGAAGTCCCTCCCAGCCCTGCTGAACCACTGGTGAGTTGGCATTTGGCATGTACACACGCATGTACCTAATTTTGGTTAACATGCAGCATGGAAGCAGATCTGGCCCTGTCCAGCGGAGCGCGGAGCGTTCGTGTGGCTTGCTCTCAAGGTTCACCTGTGGCAGTGCTGGCTGGAGATACTCAATCCGACGTGTACGTTATGCGGGTTGGGGAGTCTAGAGTATTCCTTGTCCCAGTATCTGGCGGGTCTGCGGCAATGATCGGCGGGAGATGTCGATAGCGGAATCGCTTCCAGGAGTGGGCTGGCTCCGTGGGCAAAGTATTCTGTGATGTGGGAACAATGGCGGGCACATGATTGGAAAGACGGCATTTGAGTTTTCCAAGACGAAGACGGGATTTGACGGGACTTGGTGAGGCCTGTCACAGGCACCGGCCAGCGCGGTGGTACAGTATGACAGCCCAAAACCGCTTGCCGTCCCCCCGGATTTCTGGTGCATGAGGATAAAATTTTAATTTTCTGCCATGCATCCTAAGCCCGTCGGAGACAACGAGGGACCTTGATCGAGTACAACAAACCCCGAAGAAGGGGGAAAAAAAAAGGTTCCCCCAAAAACAAGGGACCAGAGCCGTGCTAAGGTCGCCCTAAGCCTGCGGCGCGGGTCCATTACGCAGTGGTACGTACCGAGGGATGTGACACCTCCGGCGCAGGCGCTACGTCACTGGGGAGCCAGGGTCGCATGCAAGCCATGCACCCTCCAACATGCAAGCTGGAGAGGGTGGGCATCTCAGGTCGTCAGGGTCCTGGCCCGGGACGAGCACAGGAAGAACGGTCGATTGAGCTGCTGCATCGCTATTTAACATGTCCTATCGCCGCTGGGTGCCGCCGACTGACTCTGTAATCACACCATACCCATATCGGATACCGCCCAATACATCAAACAACTCACTGCTACTACGACTACACAACGTGCAGTTTGACACCCACGCCACAGACACATAAGCAGACGGACTACCCTGAGTTGGCACTGGACTGTTCGTACCAAGTTGGTCTAACGCCGACAGTACCCAGCCGCCAGCCCCGAGGAAAGGGAAAAGGAGAACAGAAGAGTCATCGTCTACTCCCTAAGTGGGAAGAGTGGAACAAAGAGGCCTCGCTTTACAGGGTCAATGGCTGAGTCGACCACATGACCGGCCGTTGAAAAAAGAGTCTATCAAAGCGAGAGAAACTTAATCAGCCAGATCTGGTTTTCCAAGCGCTTCCAAGGCCCCTTGACAAGGATCTTCTATCCAACTTTCACTACCCGGAGCGCCGGGTCCGCGAGACCAAGACAGTCTATAAAGGTCCCATCTCGCCACCCCGCGGCAGACCCCACACTTCTCCCTCCCTACACAAACACTTATACACTAATCTCAAACCTAACGACATCATCATATACAAGATGATTCTTACCCACAACAACTACCCGAGGTCACATCACTTCTTTGTCCAAGACAACCACAACGACGCCCCCAACAACCACAATCACACTCTCGACAGCTTCGACTCGGATAGCATTGCATCGTCGACGCATTCGGCATACAACTTCCAGTCGACCAACTTTGATATCCCGCGAAGGCCAAACACCACCAACGACAGCTTCAAACTTCCCTTGTCCTCCTTCGACGCAAACACAAGCGCTGCACAGAGCCTCAGCCAAGTGCCCGACCTCATGCCGTCCTCCGAGTCGTGGCTGGTGCAAAACTACCAGCAGACACCGAGAGGTGCCCAGCGCCTTGGCCACAACCGCGAGTCGTCCCTGTCATCACTCAACTCGAACGGCCCAGCTTCGCCATACAACGCAAACACCTCGAATCCCCATATCGCCATCAACGACTCGACTGACGGGTTTCATGACCTCACTGGCAGCGACAGCAACTACTCATATCAGCTCGGCAAGCCCATGGTTTCCGACAACTTTTACACGAGCATACACGGCCTTGGGAACCAAGGACATGGCCTGCCCGACATGGCATTCGCAGATGGCCTGCCGACCATGGCGTCGCAGCAACACCATCAGCCCCAGAAACGGTTTGACCGAGGCTTGCTACCCGCAGCAGACGTCTCGTCAATTGGTTCGACTACGAGATCTCATCCCGCCTCGGTGGCAAGTAGTACAGTCGGGGGTGACTCACAACCTGCCACGCCATCATTTCAGGAGCCTGCCGACGATGACACGAGGAGGCGAAAGATTGGTGAGAATTCCCACTTTTCTATTAATCTACAGCATTTTCTCGATGCTATCCCAGGCCATGACGAACGCTCAAGCTCATCTTTTGACACAGTTTTCAACAACGTTCCCAAGCTCGATCGCACCATGACGGACGTCTACAGCGACGAGTTGTACAGCCCGCATTTCACCATCACGTCGGCTTCGCCACAGCCGCACTCGCAGGCGGCCATGTCTCCCAACAGCGGTGTCTTTGCCGAGCGACTGGCACTTGCCAACAACCAGCACCTGAGCGCTGTGCAGTCGCCCGTGTCAAGCTCATCGCGCACCAACTCGCCCTTCCGCCAAGGATCCCCGCTGGCGCCGTCGCTGAACGATTTCTCGCAGCAGCCGCAGCAGATCCGCCTAAATTCGGCCCAGCAGATACGGGAGAAGCAGAAGCAGGAACGGGATGCCAAGGCACTGCGAGAGCAACTGACTCGGAGCGCAAACCAGCAGCAGGGAACGCCGAGCACCATCTCCCCCAAGGATGCCATGTTGGATTTCAACGACGCCGATGAGGCATCCAATTTTCCGCTGTTCCCTCCACAAGAGACCAACAACTTCGATTTGAACCAAATGAGCAGAGCTGTGCCACATCAGCAACAGCAGCAGCAACAACAACAACAACAACAACAACAACAGCAACAGTCTCAGCCACCCCAGGTTCAGCAGCGGACACCGCTGCAGACTGCTTTTGACTTCAGCATGCCGTCGAATCTTCAGATGCCGCAGCAATATCCGTTCATCTCACGACCTCGCCAGCAGCAAGAATATCCCTCGGTGGCTAATTTCTCTCGAATGAGCTCGGCTGACACGAGCGGGTCTAGTGGCAGTGACGGTGCAGTGCAGAGGCCGGCCAGAACCAATGCGGATGGCGGAACATATACGTGCACATATCATGGGTGCACTCTGCGGTTCGAAACACCCCAACTACTGCAGAAGCACAAGCGCGAAGGTCATCGCCAAGCCAACGCGCTGACTACGACAAGGCCAGCCGCACCTTCGCCGGGCACTCCTGATACTCTACTGGGCAGCCAAGCTGGACCGCACCGCTGCGATCGTATCAATCCAAGCACGGGCAAGCCCTGCCACACGATATTCTCACGGCCCTACGATCTCACACGCCACGAAGACACGATTCACAATGCACGTAAGAAGAAGGTGCGCTGCAATTTGTGCACCGAGGAGAAGACATTCAGCAGGGCAGACGCACTCACCAGGCATTACCGGGTCTGCCATCCGGACGTCGAGTTCCCTGGCAAACACCGCCGAAGAGGTGGTTCTGCAGCATAACGGCGGGCGCTGGTGCGACGGCAGGACCCCGCGGCTAAGCTGGGCCTAGCTGGCGGGCGATGAGCGCATCTGGCTGGGTGCGCGCGGGTATACAGAGCGGGTATACAGCGACAGATGCAGCGGGTGGAGTGATTGGGCAATTCAGGGTCCAGCGCCAACGTCAATATGCAGGGACCTTGGTCGGGGCCCATACCTGAGCTAGGCCGCATACGGCAAAGATCCGACGCCCGCACGTTCCTCTTCCCTCATGGCCCCGTCATTTTGGGTTTGAAGGGCGTGCTCCAGGCTCATCGTTCCCCCCATGACGTCAGGGCTGGGCCGCCTGGATCGAGCCGATCCCACACGGCGGCACCACCGACATCATCACCCGACTCTCTGACCATGACATTTGCACCGCGGGCTGCATTCTGCCCACATGGGCTGTTGCTGGCAGCCCCAGCGCTGGCACTCCCATCATGCGTGCGCCAGCGCATGATGATGCCAGCACTGTCATTTTGTGGTTACCTCGGCCGGCTAACACCCCTCCGAGATGCCCTTCCCGTCTTATGTTTATATCATCATCATCATCATCATCATCATCATCCCTTCTTCCGGCATCATTATCGCCAAATCAGGCGCCGCGCCGACTTTGGGGGGTCGTGGGCCTTTCCCCCTCCCCTCTTATGATTTCTTTACCTATTTGGTACATGCCGCTACGTACGTCGCATGTACCTTGTCACGAGTTCTGGGTATAGACACAATGGCATCATCGGCTCGGATCAGCGTGTTTCATTGGCATTTCCTTTCTAACAAAATTCATAATGCTTTTAATTGCCTGTATTCATATTCCACTGTACATATTTCGTACCCCTCCATACGCCACAATTAGAGCGCGCCCCCTGACGTATGCCCTGAACGGGAAAGGACTTGTATGATATGGATTGATGCGAGAGATTCGATTGGCTACTAGAGAAAAAGAAAATGAGTGTGATGGGACATGACGACTATGAAGGCAGATGGAATGGTCCCAAACCGGGCAAATCGTTGTACGATGTATCACGGTAGCGCAGCTAACGCTGCGGGTCGGAGCTGGGAATAATTGTTTTAAAGGATATACTCAATTTGAAAAGAAAAAAAAAGAACTTCTTGGGTAATAGTCAGTCTCAATCGTACATCAGTGCCGCGACAATGACAAGAAATCATGTCATGTCGTGGGACCTTCCTGGGCATACTCCTTCGAGCAATCCAGCGACCCAGCGATCCCCGTCGCAATGCGACTTCGGCCAAGTGTTCAGAGTGCACCATCTGCATCCTGATAACACAACCCTTCCGCAGTGTCGATCTTGACTCGCGAACTGGGATGATAAGAGCCCTATCGTAGCAACCCCGGCTTTTTGGGTACGAGCTCCAAAGATAGCAGCGAACTGCGTGCCGGCCTGTGGGCCTGGTGATGAAAATCCAACAAATGAAGCCCAGGCCCCTGTATCGGCAGTTCCGCAGCTTCCACGGACTATTCTGCAGGCGGGCGTGTTCCGGGTTCCTGTTCCGTATCTTCCCTGCTCTTCCTCGATCCCGAGATTTCACCAGCCACATCCGATGACGAGGAGCTGGGGGAGTGCAACCTCGCCCACTAGCGGGTCTCGCCACCCCGGGACAAGTTTAGAAACTTCAGGAACGATCGATCAGCGTTCTTTGCAGATAGGCTACGGCGGCTCTGACCACTGACAATTGGAATGGGACAAGTGGTTTTATTTGGAATTTGAGTGGCTATACCAACTTCCCCTCTGATAGGCATTCTTCCGGTCTAATATATACTCGCATGTGTTTTGTCTGCTTTGTAGGAAGGAGGTCCAAGTGGGAAATTGCACAGACCCACCCACAAAGCTTGGTCAATACCACCAAATTCAACTATAAACACTCATTGTGCAATTATTATATTAACTTAATAACCTTGGTTTTGTAAAAATAAAAATAAAAAATAAAAAAATAAAAATAAAAAAATAAATTTTTTTTAATAGTAATTTTATAAATTTTAAAACCTTATTTATTGCGGAACGATGGTTGAAGGAAAAGGTAGCAATTGACAGCTTTTAGGTGTGCAATTTTCCGCTTGGACCTCATGGTAGGGACCGTGGTAGTCTCCGCTTCTTTCTGGCCAGTAGTCGACAGAAGTTGTACATGGAACGCCACATGTGGAAGGATACCACACATCAGTATTCTGCTAGTAGTTGGCTTCAATGAGTGATTGATATTACGCCAACTTGGATTCACGAGACTTTGATGGCAATAAGTAATGGGTAATTATTGGACTGGTTCATACAGTATGCCTTACGGCTGAATAGATGAATCGTTTGATAGTACTATGCTCAAGGAGTCGGAATGACAACGAGACGAGATCGGCAATTCTGATCACTCGCATAATTAGGTTGTGCATAAATGTGGTCTGACAATGAATTTACTACTTTTGAACTCCGCATCATCCAGCAGGGTGCAAATCGAACCTAACTAAGCATCCAAGACGGCAGACCGCACGTCAGAGAATAGCGGAACGATACCAGTCCATAACTGGAACTGGTAGAACCCCTGCGAGCATAGGACCTCGAGTCCAGGCAGCGTTCGCCAGCCAGAGTTCTCCGCCATGCCCATCAGAGGCGTATGTTGAGGCTTGTACGCCATCTCCAGAAGGACCCGAGGAGTGCTCTGTGACTTGGGCTGCCGCAGGACGGTTCCCAGGAGCTCCTTCATGGCGGGGTCGATGGGCTTGTCCGCTGGAATCGTGGTGATCATGACGGTCGGCAAGATCTTGACATGACTAGCATCTACGAGCAGCTCAAGCGCGTAATCGCTGGGGAAGGACTGGCACAGCTCCTTGGCGCTCTGGGCATTGCGCGCGACAACGTAGATGGGGCTGTAGCCCAAGGAGTGGAGCGCATAGATGCCCGCCCGTGTGGTGCCGCCTGAGCCGACCACCAGGGCACTTCCGGGCTTTGACTTCGTCACAGAGCTCACGCCGGCCGAGCGGAGTGTGTAGACCATGCCCATCCAGTCCGTGTTGGTGCCGGTCAAGTGGACGGTCCCGTCGTCCAGCGTTCGAGGGATGATCGTGTTGATAGCCCCGATCACCTTGGCCGAGTCCGTGATCTCATCTACGTATTGCATTATGTCGAGCTTGAGGGGTATCGTGACCGAGGCTCCGCCAAAGTCGGGAGCTCGGATGAGCTCTTCCACGGTCGAGGCATCGTCCGTCTCTTGCAAGCTGTATCTGTGCGGAAGGCCCGTCTGCTTGAACAGGGTATTATGAAGCACTGGTGAGCGCGAGGCCGAGATGGGCTTGCCGAAGAGATAGAAGTTCTTCGTTTCGATCTCGCCCAGGAGAGCCAGGCCGGCGCGGATCTCGGCTGCCGAGAGCTGGCCAGGTGCGGCCTTGAAAGGCAGGTCCGGATGCGACACTGGCGTCATGAACCCATTGAGAACCCGGGACAGCTTCCCTATAGGTCCCATGTTTAGAGCAATGATGGGCTTGTCGTGCGCAGCGACCATCCTGTCCCGGAAGTTCTTGCACGCAAAGTTGTCGTCCATTGTCTTGGCCACACCGACGAGCTTGATGATGTCGCCATACTGCAAAGCCCGGTTATACCACGACTGGAACCCACCGTTCTTCCAGGACAGGGCGCCACTGGGGTCGTGATGAGACGCGATTATGCGCGTGGAGCCTTTGACCTTGGAGATGGCGTCTAGGGTTTCCGAGGACAGGGTCATCTCCAGGTCAATATACTCAACGCCCATGCGGATGGCGATTCGGTACAGAGGCAGGAGCTCCTCCTCTGACTCATAGGTGAAACGGCCGCCCTGCGCCTTCGACCTTACGGTGAAGACGATGGGGGCCTTGGCTGTAGATCGCAAGAGGGACAGTTGGTTGACAAGGAACTCCTGGGAAAGGTCCTGGAGTAAATCCACGCGTAGCTCTACTGCATCCGAGCCGACAACAACCCGTGGCAGGACATCGATTGCAGCTGAGAGGTTCGGCACGGTCAAGGAGACGAAGAAAGACGTCTGCTTCTTTTTGACCTCTTCGAAGTGGTTGCCTTGTCCACAAATCAGTGTGACAAAGTCCCTGAAGTCAGCAGGCGCCTCGCTGATGCCGTCGAGATACGGGCTATGGTATTCGTAGTTGCTGCACTCCTGGAACCATGGTTTGCGGCGCTGGTAGACACCGCGAATCTCCTCGGTATATGCCGGCCTGCTCTTGTCCCGCATGAGATACTCAACGATCTGGTCCTCGTCACGGTTAACCAGGAGGACGACACCGCCACTCTTATTGTAGGACACCAGAAGCTCGCGGGCTTCAGCGGTTTCAACAATGCCACCCCCGCACGAGAAGACGTGCCCCTTCGACTGGTTCTTCATGACATCACTGAGGAGCTCCACCTCTTCTCTTCGGAACCTCTCCCACCCCTGATCGTTCTCGCGGATCATCTCGGGTATTGTCATGCCCGCTCTTCGCTCGAGCTCCGAATCCAGGTCCGTGAAGGGCCGATTCAGTATGTTGGCCATCCATCCACCAGTTGTCGTCTTGCCGGCACCTCGCATCCCGATGATGAAAACCGATGGGCCCTCATCCGGCCTCCTGCAGTCGCTCGGCTCGGCCTCGGCATCAACGCCAACCAAGTCCACTTTGAATGACTGTGCTAATACGTCCCACCAGCCTGGCCAGGTCTTTCCGGTGCATTCACGCTCCAGCACAACAACAGCGCTGGGGGCGAGAACGGAGAGGACACTGAAACTCATGGCGACACGATGGTCATCGTAGCAGAAGACGCCGCCCTTGGGTTCTGTCAGTTCCGTGTAGTTTTTGCCATTGATCTCGATTCCATCTTCAAGTTCACCGCTCTGTACCCCAAACTTGGCGAGCTGGACCCTCATGGCTGCTATACGGTTGCACTCTTTGACACGTTGATTGGCAATGCCAGTGATTCTGGTGACACCAGATGCCACCGCGGCAAGAACTGACGCTGTCAGGAAAGCGTCTGTCATTGGCTCCATATCGACGTGCTCGATACCCCTAAGCGTTCCAGGGGAAGGGCCGGTGACTGTCGTCGAGTAATCAGTCTGCTCCACCTTGCATCCCATGGGACGCAGCACGTCAATGGCGAAACGTGCGTCGCCCTGCAGAGACTTGGAACCGATGTTGGGAATCGTGCAGGTAGTTCCTGTGATGGCTGCTACCGCCAGGGGGTAGGTGGCTGAGCTAGCGTCGCTCTCTACTACGTACTCGTCGGGGTTCTGGTAGGCCCCCTGCGGAATGTGATACGTATGCGGTTCGTCGGCAGATTGTGTGACAGTGATACCAAATGTCTTCATCATGGCAGTGGTCATGTCGATATATGGCTGTGAAATGGGTTTCCCGCCTACGAGGCGCAGCGTAACGGGCTTCTTGGCATAAGGGGCACACATCAGGATCGACGAGACATATTGAGAGGAGACGGTGGCGGCCAATTCAATAACGCCACCATCAATACCGCCGTTGGCATCAACTCGCACAGGCAAGCTCTTCTCCTTGTTCAGATAGTCCACCTTGACGCCGTTGGTTCGCAAAGCATCCACTAGCGGTCCGATAGGTCTCACTTGCATTCTCGCGTTTCCGGTTAGTACGGTGGAATCTGTTTGGGATGGTGAGCATAGCGCAACGACCGAGGTCAAGAAGCGAGACGCAGTGCCGGCATTGCCTAGATAAAGCGGTTCGTTGCTCGCCTCGAGCTTACCACCCCTGCCGGTTATTACCAAGACCTCGCCGGCGTCCTCCCAGGTATAAGCAGCTCCGTTGAGTTTAGTGATGGCGTTCAGCATGAATTCGACATCGTCCGAGTGAAGGAGATTCTTGACGCGGCAGGTGCCATTGCCCAATGCCGCCAGGACGAGAGCGCGATTAGAAACACTCTTGGATCCCGGGGGCGTGACTTCGACTTTGAGGTCCTTGGGCACGCCCGGCTCAACACGGGTGGCTGGGGAGAGGACCACCCTGATGGACTTGTCTTCGACGACACTGGCCTTGGGCTCGTGAGTTTTTCCAATAGCCGAGAGGAGGACGATCTTCTTTTTCTTGCCGACATTCTTCTTGTCGACGGCCATCTTCTGCAGGAGAACGTCGACGGGACAGTGCTTGCCAGCGGTCAACTTGACGACGCGCTTGTCATGTAAAGACGTAGGCAAGTCGTAGCTCGCAATACACTTGACTAGGCGGGCAACAGCGCTGGGGCGCAGAATGCCCAAGTAACGTGCCAGCTCGGCTTCTTTGACCATACCAATGGCTACCGCCTCACCATGTAGTACCTGGGGCGTGAGAATAGCTTCAACGGCGTGGCCGATAGAATGGCCAAAGTTGAGCAGGTTGCGCAGTCCACCTTCGGTCTCATCCTGGGAGACCACGTCAGCCTTGACACGGGCGGATCCTAGGACGATGCGTTTGAGAGCGGGTCGGATGGGAAGAAGCCTCTCGGACGGGATGGCCGTCTTGGAGCGGATGGCGTCGAGGATTCGGGACGCATTCTTCTCAAGGAAGGCGAATTCGGTTTCGTCCCAGATGGCAGCGGTCTTGACGACCTCTGCCATGCCATTGATGAATTCACGCACGGGGAGCGTCTCCAGGAAGGCCAGGTCGATATAGATACGTCTTGGTTGCCAGAAAGCGCCAATGAGATTCTTGCCCATGGGGGTGTCAATGGCCGTCTTGCCGCCAATGGACGAGTCTACCATAGCCAGCAAGGTGGTGGGGACTTGGACAAAGCGAACACCACGCATGAAGGTAGCTGCCACATAGCCGATCATGTCTCCAATGACACCTCCTCCCAGGGCAATGATGACCGTGTCTCTTGTGCATTGTTGTGACAGCAGCCAGTCCTCGATCTCGGCCTTGGTTTCGCGGCCCTTGGAGGTCTCGCCCGGGGGAACGGTATAGGATAGCAGACGACTTTCGTGGTTGCCGAGTCGGGCGGCGGTCTGTTTGAGAGCCTGCTCGAAGACGGGAACATACTGGTCTCGCAGGTTCGTATCGGTGATTAGGACATAGGTCGAGGACTTGATATTCTCCAGAAGGTCGTCGGCAACGAAGGTCTGCCAAATGCCGTGGTCAACGACAATTGAGTCGCTGCCCAGGATATTGATTCGGGTAGGGCCCGAATGCCCATTTACTACTCCTCCATTGGTCTGGGGCGTCATGGCGGCGGTTGTGTGGCCAGCATTGACACCAACGGGATGCGAATGAAGTAATACTAGTTGACGCCGTCGGTTAGCAAAGCATGACTGACAGTCGAGTAAGTCGCGAGGTCCACAAAGTCTTCTAGCAGCCGGCAGCTATCGCAATGAGAAGTGAATAGAACAGTGTGGGACTACAATGAGATATCTGCTTGAGGAAGCAGGCGAATGATATATATAGGATAGAGCCGGCGATTTGCCATCATAAAGCCGGCGCAATCGCAGCCATATAACGACTACACCTTGTGTCCACTCGGTTCGACTGGGACAAAATGAAAACTGAACGGTGAAAAGCCAACTTACATCGGACAGATGCCTTCAACGTACCTTAGTGGTCTTGAATTACTGTAACCCGCCGGGGGGAGATAATGAGATAGATGTGGTGTGGGTGATGACCCATAAGCGGCTGATGACTGGGCGGCGTCAAAAAATCAGAGAGTCGGGGGCCGTCTTCGGACGCCTTACTACAGTCCAAAAGCATTGTCCAATCAAACTCTGCTGGCGGAACGGCGGAGCGGGATGGGCCCTGGGCTCTGTAGCCAAGTAGGCCAAGAGGTACCCAAGCCACATCCAAGTACCAGCCCACAAGTATCGCGAGCAGGTACATAGGTTCGGCCAGTTGGCCCCAGCTCCTGGCTAAGATCCTTCTACAGCAGGCGGGTTCCCAACGCAGGTACCTGCGCTTCTGAGTTGCTGCAGCCCACTTAATGGGGACCCAGCAGATAATTCCAATGATGTGTGACTCCGAGGGGGTTTATCGATCGCACTGGCATGGTGCGATAATCTTCTCCATGGCGCTCACTGTGCATCCTTCACCGTCTTAATTCCCCCCCGTCGCGCCCCAAGGGTCATTCGGCGTTAGGAGTAGCCTTCGATCCGCAAAGTGAATACACTAATAATTGTCTCGCTCAGAGTACTGTGCGAAAGCGCGTAACGTTGTGCCAATTTGTGTAGTCATTATGAAGGGGGAGAGTTCGCCAAAGGTCGGTTTGACATGACCGAGTATAATTTTGCCTGAGCTACATGCTTTGCGTAGCTCTTACTGTAGGTCCAGCGTCCGACTGTCCGCACAAGTGCTAGGTACTAGGCCATCGCTGGCATTCCGTTGTCCGTTTTGTCCCCAACTGGACGGCTTCTTCCGGCAATAACTAAATTGTGACGTCTCGAAGCCGAAACGGCGAGGGCCAATGGCGCGGGCGGGCCTGGCGAACATCGCGTAATCACACGGGCCTGCGGCAGAACATTTCAACAACGGGCTTAATAATCCCTTTGCAAGCAGAGCCGACAGAAGTAGAACATCAACGCGTCCGTCAGAGAACCGAATAAATACATCGCATCCCCCACGCTGGATTTGGATATGCTTTATAAATTTCTCGATAGAACTGTAGTACAATGAGCCCGCAATGATGACCGCCTGCTTTCAGTAGTCCCGTTGCTCTGTGACATGCACACAGGCAAATCCTGTTGCGGCTGCCCGGACTCGAAGTCGATTACATACACAGATATCCATCATGACGGGAGGAAAAGATATCGAGATCCTTCCCGAGCAGGCAGCCAGCTTGGACGGAGAGAAGACTCGGCATGACGCTACACTCGAGCCGGAAATCGACGGCCATTACGAGCCGCTGCGAACTGGCGCCAGAAGCACTCCTCGCCCAGTGTCCAGGGCACAGTCGGCCAATTCGACTTCGACCTCGACCTCGGTGCGTCGATTCCGCTCAAATAATGGTCACGGATGCGCCGAGCTTGACGACAGCACCGATGAGGCTAAGCCAGTAGGCGGGAGTGGTGGCGTCGAGAAGGATCCGTTCGAGGTTTCGTGGGAAAGCGATCGCGACCCTCTGTGTCCGCGGAGCATGTCGCTGCTGCACAAGTGGGCTATCGTACTGATCGTAGGCATGGGCAGTCTCTGTGTGTGAGTGACCGTTACTGGACTGCTACCCCGCGTAACGCGACGGATCTGCTGACTGCTGGCAGTACGTGTGCAAGCTCGATCTATACCTCGACATATGATCAGATGAATCCGGAGTTTGGCATGTCTAAAATTGTCGGGACACTTGGGTTATCCACGTTTGTCCTAGGAAGTATGCCGCCTTTCAAACGTCCAGCGGTAATCAGATGCTGACTGCGGTTGCTTTTTTTCAGTTGCTTTGGGGCCGCTTCTAATGAGTCCACTAAGCGAGTTTTATGGCCGGCGGCCTATTTATCTTGTCTCATGGTGAGGCTCTTCCTGCGTGCATGGAACCAGAGGAAATGGCATTGACTGACCCCGAACTAGGACGATGTTCCTGGTGTGGATCATCCCGTCAGCTGTTGCGCGAAATGCCGAGACCATGATTGTTGTAAGTGCGCCTACTCGATCGAATCCTCCCTACTACGTCTGATGGCGAGAAACAGGTCCGATTTTTTGATGGCTTTGCCGGCAGCTCGTTCCTCAGCGTGGCTGGCGGAACTGTCAGCGACGTGTTCAGAAGGGATGCCATTCAAGCACCCAGTAAGCAGCTTCCGGCATTGTTTCATGTTCTCTGTAGCCCGTTCCAAGAGCGCGCAGTCCCTGGTCAGGCCGTTCTTCTGTCGAGGCATGAGCTTTAAGTCCCAATAAACTGCCAGGCACACCCGGAGAAGCAATCGCTAACCCCATGCACTATAGTGACCATCATTTCATTGAGTCCATTTATAGGTATGTTGCTTGCCTGGTAGCTCGTCGTGTTGAGCTGACGCCTGGTTAGGTCCCAGCTTGGGACCTTTGCTCGGTGGATTTATCAATTCCAACACAAACTGGCGATGGACATATTGGGCAAGTATAATAACAGTTTCCAGTAGGTCATCGCGCCGAGCTAATGTGGTTATGATACAGTTCCTCCTCATCTGGGCGGCATTGATGCTAGCCTGCATAGTCTTCCTTGCGCCCGAGACATTCCGTAAGAGTACTCGGCATATATTTTCGTGCATGCATCAACTCACCTGCGAACAGACCCAATCAAACTCCGAGAGAAAGCGTGCTTGCTTCGAAAGGAGACTGGGGATGATCGATGGAGAGCACCTATGGAAAAAACAGACAAATCCATTGCGAGGACCATCGGATTCTCGCTCCTGCGCCCGTTCCAGCTCCTGATCTTCGAGCCCATGTGTCTGTTGCTCTGCTTGTTCTCGGCCGTTCTGCTCGGAATTCTGTACCTTTTCTTCGGTGCGTTTGGAGTCATATTTGGCAGTGTATACAGCTTCAATTTGTGGCAGACGGGTCTCGCCTTCTTGGGCATCTTCACGGGAATGATTGCAGCTTCTGCGACAGACCCGATATGGCGCCGCATACATGACAGGCTGCTGGCCCAGAATGACGGTATCTCAGAGCCCGAATTCCGACTTCCCCCTGCCGTTGCAGGAGCGGTGCTGGTGCCGGTAGGGTTATTTTGGTTTGCTTGGTCTGCGTACCCGTGGGTGCACTGGATTGTCCCGATCATTGGCTCTGGGGTGTTTGGTATGGGGTGAGTAGAAGAGGAGGAGGATTCGGCCTATGCCATACAATCTGATCGCTGGCTGACCGTTCACGGCAGGACGCTGCTCGTATTTACGGGCATCTTCACATTCCTCGTGGATGCGTATCCGTTGTATTCAGCGTCAGCACTGGCGGCAAATGCCTTCACAAGGTGTGCCTTTGCTGGTAAGTAGCAGACTCCCCCACGTTGCTGTCGGATGGCTAACTGGGGATGCAAATCAGCCGCTTTCCCGTTGTTTGGGCTGCAGATGTATCAAAAGCTTGGCAACCAGTGGGGATCGAGTTTGCTTGCGTTCCTCACGGTGGCCATGATGCCGTTACCGTGGCTCTTCTTCCGCTATGGAAAACGGCTCAGGAGGAACAGCAGATATGCGTCGTAGTTCCCGAGGCTCTGGGCCGCCATGGATGTTCGGTGGTCTGAATCGCAGAGGCGTCCCTGGCGTCGGGCAAGTGAGGCGTTGGAGACGCAACATGTGGGTGACCAGCCACCAGCAAAGGAGTGAATACATGTACTTGCCAGCAGCCAGTTGCCCATCAATTGCTGATCAATTGAGGGGAAGACGCGCAAGCCAGCATAGCCAGCCAAGCCACTGGCAGCCTCGTCTCTATTCAGCTCCAGTTGGGCATGGTGGTGTCTCCACTCTTTTATGTACTCGATACGAGCCTGATCGAGAAGCTGCAGGACGGTCACGACCCTGACCAGGGCAATGCAACTGCCGCGTTTCAAGCAGAGAAAAATTTGGGCTTGCATATCTGCGGCGCGAGAGACTCTACAAGGCTATAAGACATCTTCCCCGCGGATGTATGTATATATATTCATAGGCAATGCATCGGTATTGCTACAGGCTATAGCACAAAGCTTGTGCAATGCGATCAATCGCCGGCCGAACTTGCGTGGCTTATATCAGCCGCAAGGTCTGAATGGCCGAAGAATCCGTGTGGCTCGAGGATGACGAATATTGTGTAGATCGGCGCCTGCGCTACTGGCTGCACCGCCGCAACGGAGTGAGGCCTCTCTTTCACATTATTCTGTGGTCATGCCGGGAAACAGAGGGCCAATGACGGTTCTAACAGACAGGGTGAAGTGATGATGGTGAATCACACAAGATAAAACGACAACACGCATATCCAACACTACGCGGGAACATGATGGACATGATAGACTGTACTCACTACCACGTACTCAGGCACCGGGGTCTTGGTTAGCGAGTTACGCTGGAGCTTTTCGTCTCGGTAGGTATCAACGCAGCTGCAAATGCCAAATGCCAGCACTGCATCAGCCACTGGAGCTAAAGGACGCTCAGTAAATCCCAATTCGCCAAGCTCGCGGTAGTTCAACGTGCATGTGCCCCTAGTGTCAGAATAATGTATGGGGCGTGACGAAGCGGAGGGCTGAGGGCCAGGGGCCAGTGGCTCGCAGCGTGCAGCGGAGCACCTAAACTCGACCTTGGCTCTCAGTCTAGTGGTCAAGGCCGACTAATTTTAGCTCTCCACCCCAGTGTCTCACTTCTGGCGACCAGCTTTTTCGACAAGAACTATCAACGCTCTCTGCCAACAACTAAATCCCAGGCCCTTCCGCCCTTCACCATTTTATGCCATCCCGTTTGGTTTCACTGTAGACATTCGTTTGGTCTTTTTTGCTGCTCTAACACCCACGCCCACTGGGCTGCCCGTCGAACATACCCCAGGCACCCGATTCGTTCGTTCCATTTTCCTCGCCACAGGGCGTCTAGAAGGGAGGGAGAGAAAGAAGCAAAGAGAGTTAGCCAGGCTTGCAGGTGAGGCCCTGAAATTACGAGACGCGACGCTGTGCCGGCACTGGCCTTTGCTACTGGCTGCTCGGGAAATTGTCCCATCGACATTGCAGACAGAGGCAGACCAGCCATCCGCAGCTACCGCCACAATCGACCCCCCGGCACCTCATCGAGCGCCTGCAGCTCCAGGTCACTGAGAAGGGCACTTTGAACAACACACCCACCATGGCGGCGAACGAATACTACAACACCCGGCCTTCGCAGCCGCACTATTACAACGGTTACGACGACGACCCCCACCACGGGTCAGCGACACCAGCTCCGTCCACATACCCGCCATCCTACGCAACACACGCGCCACAGACACATGCAGACCAGCCCTCGGCGGTTTCGCCATTCCAGACCCCGTTCGATGATCACGTCTATCCCGCCAACTCGCACAACACTCCCGACGCCATGAGCAGTCAGCACAGCTTTGCTCAGGACACCAGATACCATAGTCCCGGCCCGGGCAACGTTTCGCCCGTAGGCGACGATATCCCGCTGCGGCAGCATCCTGATGGCACCAACAAGATGGGCACACCGGGGTATGCGATGGACTCGACCGATCACGTTTACGACACGACTGCCAACGGCCCGCCCGCGCGGGACAGATCGGGAGCCAAGGGAGGGGTGCGCTTTGGGGAGTTGGGCATGCTAGGTTCGGGGAAGAGGAGGATACCTATCTTCGTCTACTTGTTCTCCGTCATTCAGATCGCCGTCTTCATCGGCGAGCTGGTCAAAGCAGGTAAGCATCTCGTGGCATATTTCACGTCCGAGCCGGGAGATGGACCAGAACTGACGGTGAGCACCCATTAGCCCAGTTGACAGGCAGCCCGATTCAGACACAGCCCTCATTCAACCCCATGATCGGTCCTTCGTCATACGTCCTCATCAACATGGGATCCAGATATGTCATTTGCATGCACCGCGTGCAGAACGTGACCAACTACGATGGCCGCGGAAATATCAGCTGGCCGTGTCCCTGGAGTACGACAAACGACGCCACCTCGGCCGACAACCAGTGTACTCTCTCCCAGCTCTGCGGGTTTGGCGACGTGCCTAATCCACCCACTGCCAATGCTACCGTGCCTTTCGACGAGGCTCCTTTTCCCAACCAGTGGTGGCGCTTCATCACACCCATTTTCCTACATGCCGGTATCGTCCATATCGGCTTCAACCTGCTGATGCAGCTCACACTGGGGAAGGAAATCGAAAGAGCAATAGGGTCGATCCGCTTCTTCCTCGTATACATGAGCTCTGGCATATTTGGTTTTGTCATGGGCGGAAACTTTGCCGCTGTCGGTATCTCTTCTACCGGTGCCTCGGGTGCGCTCTTTGGTATTATTGCCCTGACGCTGCTCGATCTGCTGTATTCGTGGAAGGAGAGGCAGAATCCTGTCAGGGAACTCATGTTCATCTTACTCGAGGTTGTGATTTCCTTTGTATTAGGACTGCTCCCGGGTCTCGATAATTTCTCCCATATCGGGGGCTTTCTCATGGGCTTGTGCCTCGGAGTGTGCGTCCTTCACTCGCCCAATTTTCTGCGCCACAAGATTGGCGAGGATCACTTCACCGGTCCTTCGTACTCGACGGTCAGCCCCCACAACGGGATTACCAGTGTCGCCTTTCCTCCCTTCCTCCGGAACCCGGTCGGCTTTTTTAAGGGAAGAAAGAGTCTCTGGTGGGTATGGTGGATGGTTCGTGCCGGCTTTCTCGTCGCCATCATCGTCATTTTCATTGTTCTCCTCAACAACTTCTACACGTACCAAAACACTTGTAGTTGGTGTAAGTATCTGAGCTGTCTGGTACGTTTGAACCCCGATCTGCTCGCAAGTCAGCTACTAATTAGCCCCAAGCCTGTCAACGGCTGGTGTGACCAAAACAGTCCGTTTAGCTCCTGAAGGGACTTCTGTGTTAAATGAAACGGTTATGAGACTCTTTGCCTGGCGATGGCTGCAGGTTGGATATGCATTGGGCGGTTCCGGCATATTATAGGGTAATCGCATCACGAGGCGTACTGCATAGTCATCAATACAATAATGTATACTACATCACCATGGGTGTTTAACTCTCTTTACGGAGGATATGACTACCGTGGAGAATTTTATAAACACTCTCGATGCCATCATTGCTAGGGCACAGTGACCCAATCTCACAACCTTCCCCCGCCAAGATCTGGCCCCTCTTCCATCCACCTGTTCTGCTCGTCTCGGCGGATGTGTCCAAAACACGGCTTGCCAGGACTCTCTTGACCATAAACTCGCCATCTCCAGCCCTCGAGATCGGGTCCTCGTGGATGCGCAGGGTATTTCACTCATTCTGGATATCACCCATTCTGCGACGGTCGTATCGGGGGAGTCCAGGTAGCATGTTCAGATTGGGGTTAGGGACCACGAAAATTTCAAGACAAGCCTATCAGTCCACTGCGAGTATACATTCACATGTTTTCGAGCAATGATACGTAACCCTCCTCTTCCCATCTCAGCGTGTCGCTGCTCTCAGTTGGAGGAAGCAGGGTACATTCCAAGACAACGCAGGTCTGGGACTGGCTATAGGGGACACAGCCGGCGTACTTGATGAACTGGGCGCAGGTTGATCGCCTCGGCCGAGAAACCCCGAGCCTTGGGCACGACCTGGAAATCGTTCGGCATCAGCCAGATGGAACGAACCATGTAACGAGGTACGTGCAAAGCAGTAATCGAGGGGCGCTTACATATAGAAAGACACGGTAGGCGGCAAGACCAACGCCGATGCCCAGGCCTACCGGAACCATCTCGTACTTAGCGCCCGCTTAGTAAAGGTATTTAATAAATGCTTTAAAAGTTATATTATTAATTTAAATTTGTATAATTATATTAAAAGATTAAAATTATTAATATTTAATTAACTTTTATTAAAATATTAAAAAAGATTTTTTTAAATTATTTAATAAATAAATAATTAATTAAATTAATAAATTATATTTATTTTTATTAATTTATTAAATTTAATTAATTATTTATTTATTATAATATATTATATTATATTATAATATAATATAATAAAGTTATTAAAAGGTTATTAAAGTTTTTTTTAACTTTATTAATTTATTTTTTATTTTTTATTTTTTATTTTTATTTTTATTTTTATTTTTATTTTTATTTTTATTATTATAATATTTAATAAATTACGAAATTAAACGTAAAGCGTTTTAATTATTTTAAAAAATATAATATTAATATTAATAAATTTATTTTATGTAAAAATTTAATTATTATATAAACAATTTATATATTTAAATAAATTAACGTAAATAAATTAATTTATTTATAAAATTAAACGGTAAACTTTTTTATATATTAAGGTTTTTTTTAATAAAATAATCGGCGGTATTATTTTTACCGGTTACGATTTTATTAATTATAAACTTATTAATTACGGATTTATTAATTATAAACTTTTTAAAATATATTAAAAAAGGTTTTAAACCTTTAATTAAATTAAAAAAACTTATTTATTAAAAATTCGCGTTTAAAACGGAAATTTTTAATTAAAATCTATTAAAATTTTATAATTAACGTAATAATTAATAATAAATATTTAAAAATTAAATTTTATTTTTAAACCCTTTTAATATTTTATTTTTTATATTTATTTTATTTTAATAAAACGTAATTAATTTAAAATATTTAAAAAAAAAACATAAATTTAATTTTAATTTTTTAGCTTTTATAATTTATATATTTTATAAAAAACTTTTAAAATAAAACCGTTATAACCCTTTTAAAACCGTAATATATTATAAAAACTTATTTATTTTATCGTTTAAAAAAGCTTTTATTAATATTTTATTTAAAATAAATTAAAAAACAGTATTAAAAATTTTATATTCGAAACGGAAAAACCCGAATTAATTATTATCCGTATTATTTATTAAAATAATTAAACCGATTAAAAGAAAAGTTTAAATAACGCGTATAAACGTTATCGCCGTTACGATATACGATTATAACGTTGTAAAAACTTAATTTTCAAAGGTTAAGCGATAAATAAATTCAAAATTTCGAAAACTTATTTATATCGTCGCGATTTCGCGATTAACCCGATTAAATAAATTAATTACTAAAGATAAAAAGAATTAAAATTAAAAGATTAAAATTTAATCGCTTATTTTTTAAATATTTATAAAATTAATAATATTATTTAAATTTATAATTTTTATATAATATAAAAAGTAATTAATAAAAATTCTAAAATTAAAATTAAAATTATTATTATATATTTAAATAATTAAACCGGTTTATTAATAATATAATTTAAACGTTTTATTTTAAAAATTTAAATAATTTAATTAAAACCGGACGGGATTATAAATATTAATAAAATAAAAAAGGTTTATTTTATAAAAACTTATTAATAATAAACGGAATAAATTATTTAAACGGTAAAGTTTATTTTTAAAAATATAAAAATGTTAACTTTTTAAATTTATAACTTTATTATAAAATTATAAAAGATTTAAAAGAGAATATTAAAATTAAAAATACGCGGATCGAATATTATTAAGTTTTTCGCTTTATTAATTATAACGGATGAAATTATAATTTTTTAACGATAACCGTAAAAAATTAATAAATAAAAATTATTATTTAAAAAAACCGATTAAAAATTATTAATTTAAATATTAATATATCGATTATTAATAATAAATTAAATTAATTTATTATTTTCTACTTTTATTATAATAAGAGTAAATTTTTCGTTTTTTAAATATTAATATTATTAAATAAAAATAAATTTAAATTTAAAATAAATTATTTCGTTAATAATTACGATAAATTTATTAAAATTAAATTATATTTAAAAAATAATACTTTTTTAATTTTATTTTTCTATTTTTAATTAAAATATTTTAAATAGATTATAAAAACGGAGAAATTTATAAATTAATTTTTATTAATATTTATATTAAAAAACGATTAGTTTTTTAAAATACACCCGTCGCTTTACCGAAATAATATTTAATTTTAAATAAATTTACGTTTAATAATTTAAAAACTCGATTATTAATTTTAATAATAACCGTATTATAATTAATTTTCAAGTGAATTAAACGGGTAATATTATTAAATACGTTTTACCGTTTTAATTAAAATACGATATTTTATTAAAAAGATTAAAGAAATAATTAAAAAAACGATATTTTATTTATAAAAAAAGATTTACCGAACTTTTTAATATTTTAAATCCTCGAAAAAAATTAATAATATTATAATTATAAAAAAGATTATTTAAATAATTACGATTATATTTAAAGTTTTAAATTTAATTATTAATTTTAATTAAATTTTAATTAATTATTAATTAACTTTCGTTAATTAATAAATTTTATAAATTAATAAATAATTAAATAGTTTCTTCTTTATTAAAAATTAAGAAAATTAAAAATTAATTAATAAAGTAAAGTTTTTATTATATTAATTTTTAAATTCTTTTACTAAAACAATTAAAATAAAATAAATATAATAATTTATTTAATTTATTTTTTAAAAAACTATTATTAAAATAATTAAAATAAAATAAATATAATAACTTATATAGTTTTTTTTTTAAAAAAATTTATAAAAATAATAAACATTATAAATAAATTTCTTTTTTAAAATTTATAAAATAAAAACTATAAAAAATAAATATTTTTAATTTTAATTAATTAACGAATTAAATAATAAAGAGTTTATTTTAATTATTAAATAAAAAGAATTAAAAATATATATAAAACGTATTTTATATATTAATTATTTCTATTAATTAAAAGGATGTTTAGTGTATAAATATAATTAGAATTAAAATTTTAAAAGGAATCGCGTTTTCCGTAATAAGCTTTTTAAAGCTAATAATAAAATAGTAAATAACCGAATAATAATAACTTTTTAATTTAAATATACGTAATAAATCGTATATTTAACGATAAGGTAATTATTTTTTTTTAAATAAATTTTTATTTATTAAATATTATTATTTTTATAAAAAAGCGAAATTTTTAAATATAAAACTCTTTTATAAGAAAATATTTTTTTATTTTTTTATTTATTTTAATATTATAAAAATTAAATATTTAAAATATTTAATCCTTTTATATTTAAATTTAATTCTTTAATTATTTATTTTATATTAGTAAAATCTTAATATTTTAATAAAATTAATTATTTAACCGAATTTAGATTTAATCGATGCTTTAATTTTAAAATATTATAATTTAAAACCGAAAAAAACCCGTTTTATAAATGCTAAAATAACCGGTATTATTAAATAACGGCGAAATAAAATCAGCGAAATAAGATGTTTTATCGAGTAATTTTTCTAAAAAAATTAACGGATTTATTTATTAATTAATTAAAACTAATAAATAAAAGTTATTTACTTTTTTAAAAGCTAAGGGTTATTATAAATAATCTTCGATTTCGTTTTTAATTTAAAATAAAAATTAATTAAAATAAATTTTATTATTTAAATTATTTAAATTATTCGAATCTATATTATAAACCTCGTCATTTAAATTTAATTTATTAAAAATTAAATTAAATTTTAACGGGTATAATTTTATTTTTAATTTTTAAATTAAATTAAATTAAATTAAATTAATCAAATTTAAATAGAATTCCTTTTTATAAAATAACTAATATATATTAAAATATTAAAATAATAATAAAATTTACTTTATTTAATTTATTATTATTATAACGGTGTTTTAAAGTTTAATAATTAAATAATTTAACTTTTAATTTTTTTATAAAATTAAAAACCAAAAATCATTTTAATTAATAAAATTATAGTTTTTTTATAATTTAATTAAAAGTTTAATAAATATCTCGAATAATTATTATAATTCGGATAAAATAAACTAATGAATTTCGTTAAAAATAGTTTTTAATATTCGGAATTAATAATATTACGATAAATTTAAAATAATAGTTTTTTAAACGTTATTTTTAATATTTTAATTAATTACTAATAATAATAATAAAATAATAAACCGTTAAATATTTTAATAATATTAAAACTTTTAAAAAATAAACTTTTCCCCACCCTTCTTTTTTAATTTAATTATTAAATGTTAATTTATTATCGGAACGTTTAAATTCGTATAAACACTTCTTATTTTTACCGTTTTATTATTCGAAATAAATTATTTTAATATTATTTCCATAATAATATTAATAATATATATAATATAATAAATATCGTTAATAAATTTAATACTTACGTTTTATTTATAATTTCGTTTAAAACCTAAGGTTTTGAAATTAATCACTAATTTTAGTTAAAATTTTAATTAATTATTAATTAATTAATTAAAGTTACTACTTTATTAACTTTAATAAATTTTATTAATTAATTAATAATTAATTTAACTTTTTTAAAAATTAACGAAAGTTAATTTATATTTTACGTTTTAATTTCTTATAAATTAATATTTAATTATATTATTTTAAATTTAATTCTTTTAATAAAAATACGTTTTATAAAGTTAATTTAATTAAACTTTATTTTTTAAAGTTTTATTTAAAATTATTAAAATTATTTAGTTTTTTTATAATTAATTAATTAATTAAAGGTTAAATATTAAAAGATTAATTAAAGTTAATAAAATATTAACTTTAATTAATTTAATTTAATACTTTATTAACTTTACTTAATTTTTATTCATTTTTAATTATTAAAAGTTAATTTTTATTAATAATTTATTAACGAAAGTTAGTTTTAATTTAATTAATTAATAAATTAATTAACTAATTTTAAACTTTAATAAAAAACG